>VJMH01000193.1:0-15845 GCA_009835185.1 Aphanomyces stellatus
CCATGGGTTTCAGTGGCCGCGAGGTACCCGAGCGAGGGGAGGAAGAGCGCACCGGTTTCAATCATGACACCGTCGAGTGGACCGAGCGTGGCTTTCTTCTTGAGGAGGCTGTAGATGCCTTCGGTCGTCGCAAGCGCAAACGAGATCCACGGGACGACGCCGTAGCCAATCGAAACGATGAGGACACCCAACGCAGCGATGCCGATGGCGACCCATTGCAGCGGTCGCAGCTTCTCGCCCAAGACAACCACGCCCAACAACACAGTGACAAGTGGGAGGATGTAGCCACCGAGGCTTGTTTGGACAATGTAGCCAGCGTTGGCTGCCCAGACAAAGAGCGTCCAGTTGGTCCCGATGAAGAGTGCCGAGGTTGCGTGGAGCGAGACGTTGTCCCATGTGACTGAGTAGGCCTTGAAGTTGTGCCACCGACAAGTGTACATAAGGAGGATGGCAATGAGGACACAGGACCAGACGATGCGGTGGCAGACTAGTTGATCCGATGGGACGTCCAGAAGCATGCGCCAGTAGAGAGGTGAGAGACCCCAGATCGTGTAGGCCAAGAGGGCTGCGAAGATGCCGCTGAGGGTACTCATGGTAGTGGAGAAGGTAATGTGAAAGTGACCGCATTGGTCATGCGCTGGGACGAAGCGTGGTATCGACTGCTTGGGCTGGTCCGTGAACGGAATCTTCATATCAGGTTTGATCGTATCTTTGCATGGCTCACGCGTTTGGGCTGCTGTCTCAAGCTCACAGTTCGAATTCATACCCATGCGTTGTTTATCACGCAAGTGGAAGAAAACTCTTGTCGCAACGACGAGTTCGGATAGGTACCAATTCGGTACCAGTACCTAAAGATACTCTGAGCTGACCACGTCGAAAAGGAGCGGTTCCTCGATTCTCTGTTTTCATTGGATGTTATTCTCGTAAAAGTCAATGATTTTGAGGAGGGTTGACATGAAATTGCATTATATTTTCAAGTAAATATTTTGACTTGACTTTTCTCCCCGAATGCTTGAAGGCAATTGGTCCACAAGAAAGAGCTTGAAGAGAGCTTCAAAATGGTGTATTTAGTGTGAGTATCTCACACTGAAGGAGTGAATTTTGTGGGATATAGTTCACATAATTCAAAAAAGGTTAAACATTCATTCCCATATTACATACATTCCAATACCAATAACGAACGGCGTTTCCTCACGGTCTCAACTCTTCCTTCCAGCATGAACATTGACGTGAGCTTAGTTCTATTCCTCGAAACTATTCGTCGTGCATATCTCTGGCTTCCACACAGGCACCCTGATGGAGTATCCCTCCGTCACGGGCTGAGGTTCTCTCTCATCCTCTTACCTGTTCATTCAACGGAAATATGTTGCCAAAAACTTTGTGCGTCCCATTACTTTGGGTTTTCCCCTCATTCTCATTCGCAATAACGTCGATCTGGCGTCCCCCATGCATTACTGAATGGCTTGCCATGGACGCAGGATATCGCTGAGAGGGAGGACCACTGACGTCCTCCTCCCTCTCAGCGCCATCCAACTCGATGGATCGTCGGGCGATCTCTGGCGGCCAGGGATGCGCCCTACTAATCCATCATGCAGTGTGTTGTTTGCGTGATTAGCTTGGTAGAGTATGTGAAATTGTCGCTTGGTTGTATCTGGCATGCTTCCGGAAGGAACCCTTGACATCAAATGGATTATAAATTCTGGGAAGGAAAAATATTATACGCGCCAAAAACCTGATGCGATCCAGTAATTTGGATCGGAGGGAGTAATTGGTTAAAACTCAACTTTGCCATTCTGATCCCACGGCCCTTTGCACCCCCGAGCCGTCTGTCTCATGAATCAGTACGACGGTGCAGAGGCTCGTTCTGCGCGTCAAAACACATACAGAGAGGCTCGGAATGGGGGGTGGCTGCTATGTGGTGCGTACAAGCGTATCGACAACCCCGCGATATAGAGAGTACGCATTCGAATCAGCGCACGCCGTCGAGTCACACGGCTGCGACGGGCGATGGACGCGTAAAACGTGGGGCCAATTGCGTTCCAGAAGCACGCAGGTGGTGAAGAATAAACAATAATCCTACGATCACGTATATGCAAGGAGTTGTCGACCATGTCAATTTTGGTCCAACCTGGTCAGCCAACGAACCACGACCATTTTTGAAAACAAGCTTGTGTCTGCCATGTTGATCTGTGACCCATCGCTCCAAGGGTGACGAGAAGCAAAAAAGCCGAAAAGCATGAATTCGAGGAGCAGACTCTTGACACGATATAGGCCACAGCGGTTGATTCGTTAATCCGAGTGCATAATTTGACCAGTGTCTTTGACGCGCGAGGAGCAACTCCACGGGACGTCGCATGAGACTTGGGATGTGCGGTGCACAATGTTCGCCTGCAGAGGCTATTGTCCAATCTGTGACACAGTCGGCGTGTTTTGATTGGTTGGGGCTGGGTCGACACCGCAACGATCTGAGGGTGTCGCAACGACGCGTGGTTGTGGCGAAAAGCACCACAACCTGCCACAGTCGCTCGTCACGAGGTGGAGGTAGACTCGCCTCGTAAATCAGACTAGTATTTGATTCTATTTTGTTGGACATGACTAACTAACGTACACCCAGCTCGATCTATCTAGACACTCTTGTACGTGGTTTGAGTTGACGACACGGCCAAGAGGGACACTTGGACCTTCTTGATCGAGTCTTCGCGGTGCTTGAGGTAACTCTGGCACGTGAAAATCGTGAGCGCGATCCAGAGCAGGACAAAGCCGCACAAATTGACGGTCGAGAACGGTTCGTGGTACACATAGACCGCCAAACAGACTTGGATTGTCGGCGTGATGTAGCGGAGGACACCGATGAGCGTGAGTGGGATGCGCTGGACGGCGTAGCCAAACGACGTCAGGGACGACGTGGCCATGATGCCAGCGCCAAAGAGAAGCCAATTTTTGCCCATCGTGCCATGGCCAAACGCACCAACACCCTGCCATTCGGCGTAGACGAGGTAGCTGGCGGCGGGGACGAAGAGCGAGCCCGTTTCAATGACGACCCCTTCGAGGGACTTGAGTGTCGCCTTCTTCTTCAACAAGCCATACATGCCTTCCGTGAGCGACAGCGCAAACGAGATCCACGGCACGACGCCGTAGCCGACAGAGACGACCAAGACGCCGACGGCCGCAATCGCAATGGCGACCCACTGCCACGGTCGGAGCGGTTCGCGCAGGATGACGACACCGAGCAAAACAGTCACGAGCGGGAGGATGTAGTTGCCGAGACTGGCTTGGATAACGTAGCCCGAGTTGACCGCCCAGACAAAAAGCGCCCAGTTGGTCCCGATGAAGACGGCCGACGTCGCATGGAGTCGGATGTTGGCGGCCGTCAATGCCTTGTTGTAGAAATGGTCCCATTGTGTCAGAGCCACAATTGTCAAGACGATCAAGAACGACCAGACGATGCGATGGCACACTAGTTGGTCGGATGGGACGTCGACGAGGAGGCGCCAATAGAGCGGCGAGAAGCCCCAAATGCAGTAAGCCAGCAGCGCCGCAAGGATGCCGTTCCGAGTCATGTGTGGTTGGATAGAGAAGCGGAAATGACGGCGGCGGCGCAACCTTCCATCGAAATATCCTCCTTGGACCCAAATTTGAAATTTGTTGAAGGATGCTCGATCCGGCGAATTGACTTGGGGTTTGTATGGTCGGAAAAGAGTGAGAGATGGGGTGGGTTGATGATGATCGCAATAACTATTGTAGTATAGGCCAAATGGTTTATCCTAGTCCAGTTCAGCTCAAGAGGGTTTGTATGTGGTGGGAAATTTTGGACTGTTATAACAGTATGGAGGTACACCTTTCAGCAGCATATCCAGATATCTCACATCCATGGACCTCACAATGAGCGCCACCATACAAAAGGGTCGATATTTCAAATCCATCGAATCTTTCGCTTCAAGCCACGATGGCCATCCAAATCGTTTTTGGTGTTCAAAAGCACTTTCTCATTAGCCCCCTCTCGAGTGACATCACGTCTTCTTGACTGCCTTTCACGTCCTTGGGCAAACGACCGCGACAGGCTTGAGTACAAAGCAACAATCGTCAAAACTGAAATCACACCACTGAATCGAGCCGCGACGGGCGCAGCGTTTGGAAAGTTGGACTATGATAACGGAATCGAACCACCTCTGGTTCGTCTCAAAGATCCGTGCAAAGATCCGAGACATCTTGGCCGCTGAAAGTTGCCCGTTTTCAGTCATTCATTGTCGGCGTTCTGTTCACTCCACGAATGCTTCCAATGGCAGTCGGCTAGCCGTACGTGTATGCATGGCTGATCCCTCCCCCACAAACCAACACGAAAACCCATGGGCAAGAATCCTCAATGCGAATTTGGCTTTCAAAGGCACCCACCATATATATATACGAGGCACTCAGGCGATACATACCTCCTAGTATCGAGCCCATGTCGCCACTTGCACCCTGCCGAAAACTCCACATCGTCTAGACCCATGCGCTGGGTCAAACAAATACGCTTCCCATCGAGGCAAAGAAACGTTGCGTCCATGTCCGCATCCACTGCAACCACATTTACCGCCGCATGTGTTTTTGTCCTGGTCGACCTGTCAGAAATGCCCAACTCGGTCTGTCATCAATGCGACGAGTGCAAAACCAACGTTCTTGGACAGGAGGCCTAATTTAGGTCAAATTCGGAGCTGTCCCAATTGAATAATAAAAAATGGACATTCGGGCATACAATCAAGCCATGGAATTGATGGGGGTTTAAATTTCAGGGCGAACTGGCCCTTTCTCGATTATATCTTGATCTTTGTATGCCCATCGCGACCAAGAGTACAGACCAGTCCCTAAAATCAGTCCAATTAGGACTATTTGTCCGAATTTCATGCCCCAATCGGAACTGCGGATCACCGAAGTCCACGCGGCTCATCACCCGACGCAATCGTCGAGACGGAAACGGCATCTTGCTAAACTTAGCGCGATCTCGCAGACGCGGCAAGCTATTCTTATCACCCGCGAAACAGCCTCCTCTTCCTCCTCTTCTCGACGGGCATCCACGATGAAGTTCATCCATCCGCTGGTCGCCTCAATCCTCTACGCGGCATCCGTCGCGCTCGCGACGTCATCGGCCGTCGCGCCGACACAGCCCGCCAAGTGGCAGCCCGACGTGTCGTCCAAGGTCTCGGGCGTCGATGCGTCCGACCACGCGCGGTTGCTGCAGTCGGCGCTCACAGAATTCTACGGGAACGGGTCGACGCCGGTGTCGTCCTCGGGAGCAAATGCGACTCTCGCGGCCGTTGAAGTCGCCGCCGCGCAGGGTCTCCCTCGCGCCCAATTCCTCCTTGGCATTGCCCACGCCACCGGTTTCTGGGACGACATGCCGCGAAACGACGCCAAGGCCGTCGTCCAGCTCTACTTTGCCGCGGCCGGCGGCGACTTGAGCGCCAACATGGCGCTCGGGTACAAACACATGATGGGTCTCGGCGTGCCCAAGAGCTGCGACGCTGCGCTTCGGTACTACGAAGTGGTCGCGAACCGCGCCGTCTCGGTGCGCGAGAACGAAGACTCGCTCAGCCCGGTACTCTACGACCAGCGCCACAAGCGCCTCAAGCAACAGGCGGATCTCCAACACAAGAAGAACCAACCGGGTGACCTTGACGTACGTGCTCTCCTTCGCTTTGTTGTCTCACACATGAGGCTAGGTCGTCGAGTACTATCATTTCTCGGCCGACAAGGGTGACCCCGATGCGACATTGAACCTCGCGCTCTTGTATTACTATGGCGCGCGAGGCGTCACGCAGGACGTGGCGAAAGCTGCGACGTACTTCCTCAAGGCCCATGAGCTCGTACGACGCAACTGCGTCGTCTCGATCGTGTGCCTCATGGGAACGACATGTAGGGCATGACGGCATCGGCCGCGAACCTCGGTCACATGTACTCGCGTGGCGTCGGCGTCCCGCTCGACCATGCCAAGGCCTTTACGTACTTTCAGGAAGCGGCGCACGAAGGCAACGCGGCGGCGCAGAACGGCCTCGCGACGCTCTACTTGCGCGGCCACGGCGTCAAGGAGAACCGGCCCAAGGCCATCACGCTCTTCCGGACGGCCGCCAAGCAAGGCAACGCCGACGCGTTTTACAACCTCGGTGTCCTCGCGCTGCAAGGCGCGCTCCAGACCGACCAGAGCCCCGACTTTGAAGCCGCGTACGGCTATTTCCAGGTCGCCGCACAGCACGGCCACACGCTGAGCATGCACAAGGTCGGTCACATGGCCATGAACGGCATTGGCGTGACGCGATCGTGCCGCTCGGCGCTCGAGTACTTTAAAATGGTCGCCGAACGCGGCTGGTGGGAAGCCGAGCTCCGCCACGCGTACACGGCGTACACGAATGTACGTACGGACGATTGCGACGACGATGACGTTGCATTGCGTTGTAGGGAGACTACACGACAGCGTTCCGGACGTACGTGGTCTTGGCCGAACAAGGTTACGAAGTCGCGCAACACAACGCGGCGTGGATGCTGGAAGAGCAGCGCGGCATGCGCGCGGCTCAGGCGCTGGGCGATGGCACGCTCCGCATGTACAAGGCGGCGGCGGCACAAGGCAATATTGACGCAAACTTGAAGCTCGGGGACTTTTATTACTACGGATACGGCACGTCGACTGCGCCCAATTTTGCCAAGGCGATGGCACATTACTTGGCAGCTGCGCCGAAGCACGGCCAAGCAGCCTACAATTTGGGGTAGGAGAGAGAAATGTGTGTGGACCCCATGGACGACGACGACGTAGGTACATGTACGAACATGCGATCGGAACGAACCAGGATTTTCTCCTCGCCAAGCGCTACTACGACATGTCACTCGAAATCAACGTCGATGGGTATGTGCCTGTGACGATGGCGCTGTACAAGTTGAGCCTCCATCAAGCGTTGCTGCCATTCAGAGACGTACGACGATCGCATTCGTGGCCAGGATGACTCATGGATGATGCTAGATGACGCCAGCCGAAGCTGTTGAGGCCGTCGCCGCGATAGCCCTTCGCAAGATGTGGCAGCAGTGGAAGCACATTCGCGAGTATGCGGTCGACACGGCGGCGTTTGCGTTGAGCTTTGTCTCTGGCGCGGACATGGTCTCGCTCCTCCTCCAAGCAGACGTGATGCCGGAGACGGACACGATGCTCATCGGCGCCTTGACTGTCCTCTTGGCAGTCGTCTGGACGATCCGCAGCCGCCGCCAACATCAGCTCCGGCGGTGATGGACTTCTAACTTGTTTTTGATTATCCGGATAACTAAGAGATCTAACGATTTAATTGGTTGCATCTTTTGTACAATGACCAATCACATGCAACGATAACCTGGGACGAATTGATTGACATGCGATCGCCAGTCTTCACGAGTACAATATGAGTCCCCCAAACGCCGCATAAGTGATCATGGCATCGAGTGGTGGACAAGTGGTGTCGAGTATTCCGTTTCAATGGCATTGCTCGTCGCTGCTGTTGTGTCTTCATAGTCGGTCCCTCGTCCATCGACTTTCACAGCAAAGACCGGGCCCGACTCGCCATGTCAAAACGTGACAACTGCGGGGGTCGGACGTCGGCATCAAGGCATCCAAGCCACCTCTGATTCCATGGAAAAGCATTGCAATTGAATTGGTTGATTGAATACGATGACTGTATGCCGTCGGCAAAACCAGACTACGCCGACTGGAGCGACTCAAACGAAGTGGTAGCCCATCGTTCATAGGTGGTTGGTTGGTTTCCACCGTCGCTTTTGTTGCCGTCAGTCGAGCCGGGGCTGGGTCGGTCCGCACTGGGCAGATTCTTTTGCATCGTGCTTCGTTGGCGGATGCCAGGAGACGACAACAGGGTTGTTTTTTGCAAAGGAAACGACAACGTTTTGTCTGAGGATGGCATGGCTTGTCGAAAGCGTGGCTGTCCTTGACTCGTCTGGGACTGTCGGCGGATCCGTGATTTCCCAGGGATACTAGGATGGTCGACGGACGTGGCGTTTTGTCGGACGCTTTTGATCCTCCTCGTGGCACGCCGGGAAGTTGAATTCGAGAAAACGACGGGTGGCTGTGGCCGGTCGAGGGATCGAAGAATTTCGTCTTGGGCATGTTTGTGGAACAACATCTCGCCGTGGTGGAATCCGTCCCACAACGTAACGTCAATCGAGTCTTCTGCGCGCGGGATCACGTCATGGCCACGCAGCTACGCAATCAAATCGTGAGACAGGGAATGTCATGGTGACAGGTCGGACCGTGGCGCCACGTTGGAGGTACTCGCACACGGCGGGGCCGTTGATCACGTGGTCGTGGCTCGAGAGAAAGACAGTCGCGGCGACGTAGTTGGTAACTGGATGACGTGGCAAATTCTCCGGGAGGCAGAGAACGTCATACCACCAAAAGTGGCGACGCATGTAGTGGGCAATCCCAATCTCTTGCGACTACTCGGCACTGTGAGTCTCCCAACTCAGCGGAACGTACGCACCGCAATGTACCACGTGAGCAACTGGACGCCGTTGGACGCTTGCGTGGGCGGATCGCGGTACAAAAAGTTGAAGCAGACGTCGGTGGTCCAGAGGCAAAACACAATCGGGTCGACGAGCGTCACATGAGTCACAAGCGATGGTTTGTCCTGGCAGACCCAGCTGCACACGGCCGTGCCGAGTGAGTGACCAACCCAGTGGGCCTTGTCGACGCCGTTCGTGGCCAGCATGGCCTCGCAGGCCGAGAGAAGGTCGTGGCGCGCGGGTACGTTCTCGATGGTCCCCAATTGCATCGACACTTGCGGGATTTCGGGGAGGAAGATTTGGCGGTGCTTGTAGCGGGCGCAGAGACGCATGAGGAGCGGCGCGTAGACGGCGAGGCCGGCGCCGACGCCATGCACAAACACGATGGGCTCCGCTACGTTTTCGTCGCCGACGAGCGCGGGGCGGTGCCAATAGACAAAGCCTGGAATGTCCACGCACCGGCGAAACCCGTGCGCAGACAGCATCCACGCCCCAACGCGGTCGATGGCCCATGTGAGCGCGTAGCAGAGCCACGGTCGCGCATGTGCCTCGATCGGATCGATCGTGTGCCGCATGCATGGCGCCAAGTCGGTCGAGAGACGCTGCGCGCCAACGAGGTTGGATGTCGAGCGAATCGGCCGCTGCCGGAGAAATTGTTGAAGCTCGACGCGCGTGTTGTGCGTCGTGCCATTTGGGGGACCGCCGCCGCTGCGGATGTGAATCTTGTCGATGATCGTGTCGAGCTCCGAGCACTCTGCCAGTGTGATGGCGGTCCACGGTTTGGAGTAGAGTGAGTAAGCAAGCCATGTGCGAAGGTCGTGTCTCGAGAGATGGTTAAACGGTGTGCCAAAGAACCACTAGACAGAGGTGGGACGAAGAAGAGGCAGACAGAGAGGGCGTACGTCTTCAAGCCATCCTTGGACGTCGCCAATGTGGTGGGCCAGCGTGTCGAAAAACGACGCGACCGACTCGTGCGAATGTTTGCGTGTGGCATATGTGTCGACGAGCCGTGGCGGCGCGGGGTGGAGTGCGTGGAACTTGGCTTGGAGGACGTAAAAGTAGACGGTGAAGAGCGTTTCCGACGCGCAGTAAAGGACGAGGGGCATGATGAGCCATGGATCAAGTGGTGTGCCGCACAGATGGAGCTGGTTCATGGAGAGAAGGACGAAACCGAGTGGCGTGAGGATTGTGATTGCCCTGTACGTCATGTTAGTGTTGGGGTTGGATAAGTCACGGACCTCAGGGGCACGACAACCAGGACGAGGCAGAGGTAGTAGTCCCAGGTCTTGGAGTGGCGCATCGGATCGTTCACCATTGCCTTTCGATTTCCCACGATGATGCCTCGGCAGTTTCAAATTCAAAAACGTTCCCAATCATGGACGGGTGGATCGACACCTCGCATTCTCGGTCGCATCATTGGGTTTGACCGGGTCGGACTCGGGGAAAAATCGGTTTGTGGGCTGGTCGAAAGGTCGCAACAATAAGTATGGTGTAACGGCCGGACTACCGCCTGCTCAAAATGGTTGCTGAGGACGACGACTGGTTGTCTGATCTCTCTGGACCCATGTTGGGCGTGTTCGAATCGTGCCGTCGCGTCCATCAATTGGAGGTGTATCTACAGCGACCCCACGAATAGGAGTCAGTTTGTGGTAATTGAAGTCGTCGATCGGAAGTAACGACGAGATTGGCGAAATCCACAGATCCCATTTCCTGCGTCGGGATTTCACTACCCCGAGTTCGCTCTCTTCCTTCGATTGCTTTCACTTCATCCAACGCCACCAAGGACGTTGGCAATGACTCAATTCTGCATTCGCTGACCATCTATGTCAAGCATGGTGTTTTCGTCGACAAGTACTTGTACTAGCTTTGTAGATGGGTGTATTCTTTGTTGTTGGCGTCCAAGAAACCAGAACGGGATTAATGTGGCAATGTGGGACGGTATGACGCATGGAAATCAATCTCCTGAGCGCGGCAAAGGCGACACAGCGTCCACGTCAAGACGGCGGCACATGAATGAACAATCAGCGACGCATGCAGGATACAAGAAAAACGCAAGAACGACAAAGCGCCCGAGCAAGAAAGTCCGACGTCGATGCGTCGCTGTTGGACAACGCAATCGTTCAGCATTCCAACGTTTTTCAAGTGAGAAAAAGAGTATCGATGGGGGGGATCGAACCCCCGATCTCAAGCGTGTGAAGCTTGCGTCCTAACCACTAGACGACATCGACTGCGATTCACGTGACTTTATAAAAGTTTATTGAAACAAGTTTAATAGGTTGTTGGCTCGTGTGGAGGCGAATTCCTACACAACATATCGAGGGCCCAACGTGAGCCCACGAACCCTATGCACAAGTTGCCTCCAAGTTCACCGAAGATGACGATTCAACGTCGCGTCTGGTCTTGAAACTGACTTTCCACGACGATGAAGTCTGATGTCGATCGTCATGGAGTCCCAACGCCGAATGTGCAAATGGTCGTGCACTCGATACAAATTCAACAAAACAGGATGGAAAATCCGGGAAATATTTCCCAAATTAGGTTCAAAAACGAAACGAATTGGGGCAAACCGCTTTGTCCCATTGGCGAACTGTCTTTGCGCATCCCATTGACCGCGGATATTATTATAAAACCAATGCAATTTTTCGTAATTGGAACGCCTCCATGAAAGTATTGTATAATATAGACACAACTTAATTTTGCTTCTTTTTAATTACACGGGAGGGCATTGCCATTGACATGCTATTATTATCTAAAGTTAAATATGCCTACAAAATATAGTTTTATACTTCAACATAAAGTGAATTCGGACAGCGTCGACAAGTGGTATCTTCCGTGGCCTTCACTTGACCTCATTCGTTGCTGCAAGGGCTCCATTTTCACTTCCGTCGAGCCCACGCCACTTCACTCGCAACCATGGGAACCCAAGATCAGCCTCCGCGAAAGAAGACCATCGACTACTACCTTTGTCTCCTCTTCGTCGTGATCCCATTGCGGTACGTCCCACATGCTCGCCTTGACGTCTTCATTGACGTGGCAGGGCCCTTGTCGTCCTGAGTCCGATTGCGATGGCCGTGTTGGCTGCCAACCAACTCGGTTATGCAGGTCCAGTCTTGCACACACCTCTCGCGATCCTGCTTCTGCTCTACTTCGCGGCCGAATCCATCTTCACACTCTACTACGTTTACGCCAAGGAAGCTGCGCAGCCATTGCATCCAAATCCCCCCCAAATTGTCACGGCGCATGCCAACCGCCAGGAACCCATGGAATCACCTCTGGCGTTCTTTGACAAATTGTTTTACCACATCGACGACATTCCCACCTTCTTCCTCGGGGTACGGCCTTGGCTAGTCTCGTTCTTGACATTTGTTGTGCACTAGCATTTCTACGGCGTTCCTTTTGACCAGCTCTCCTGCGAAGACGTCCAGCGCTGGTGTGCGTTCTGCTTCTTCTCCAAGTCGTGGGACCAAGCCACAGCTTCGGATCGGTCAGAGATTGACATCATGGTCGCCCGGATCTTCGAGATGGCCAAGCGACCGATGCCCCCGCTCGACTCCACGCGTCCCGCGCATGCCTATTTGCAGCCCAACTTGGAGCCATTCCAAGCCACGGCACGGCCTCTGCTCTTGTACATTGCCACACTCGGTACGCATCGCGTGGATCGTCGTCATCTTGAATCTCGTCGTAGCGGGCAACTTCCTCTGTTCCATGTGGCTCATGGCTTGTGGCTTTCGCAGCTACCAAGCGACCAAGGAAATCCGCTACTGGCACCGCCCAGCCGTGGCCACGGAAACCGACGAGCCACTTGTGTTTCTCCACGGCGTTGGCATTGGTACAAACTTGTCCAGTGGGATATAATCCTCCCACGACGACTGTCTAGGCCTCCTCACGTACGCCCCGTTCTTCTGGACGCTCTTTGGGAAAGAATCAAAGCGACAGATTCTGCTCCTCGACATGCCGTACGTGGCCATGCAGCTCGCGGACGCTGTGCCCGACAAAGACGAAACCCTCGATGCGATCTGGACGATGCTTCGGCACCACAACATCCACTCGGCCCATTGGATGGGGCACTCATTTGGGTCGATTGTCATGAGTTGGGTCTGCCAAGAGAACCCGACCGTCGTGAGCTACCTCACGTTCTTTGATCCGATTGTCTTTGCGCTGTGGTTGCACGATGGTATTTACAACATCATGTACCGTGAACCTGCGACGGGCTTTGACTTGGTTCTGTGGTACTTTGGGGTACTACTCGAGAGCTTCGACGACGTGTGATTTAAGAGTCGTTGCGACGGTAGAGTCAAGAAATCGGCATTGCACGCACGATGCGCCGCCACCTCTGCTGGTACGAGTCCGTCCTCTTCCCCGAGAACCTGCCCCGTCACCCCGAAACCAACCATGTCCTCGCGAGCATTTTTCTCTCGGAGAAGGATTGCATAGTTGATGCCCCCGCCGTATATGCCCATTTGCAGCGAGGTGTGCGGGTACGTGTCTTAGGTGGCTGCCAACGGTCATCTCTTCTGGGAGTGTAGAGTCACAAGGCGCCATCGGCGACCCCGCTCCCCATACAAGTGACCCTCTGGCCCAGCATCACACACGGCGAAATGGTTTTGTATCCGAGCGCACACTCCGATGTCTTGGCAACACTTGCGTCGCGTGCCAAGTAGAGACCATATAGTTTACACATTAATTTTCAAACAATCAAGCACGTCGAAGCGCGATGAGCTCTCGGGGAAAAACTTATCGATGGGGGGGATCGAACCCCCGATCTCAAGCGTGTGAAGCTTGCGTCCTAACCACTAGACGACATCGACTTGAATACACACGAATTTAAAATGGTGGGTTACATTCTATGTTCAATTAAATGACATTTAGACTACGATGCTTGCACTGTCCCCATCCTACCACCCGACAAAATCATGGCCCTGTCGTGGATATTGCTTGTGCTGCGACCCACTCTATCTTCGACGCCGGCTCCGATCCGACCTCGCCACCCGACAAGCTCCCCGCGAAGGCGTTGGTCATGTTCATGGTGTCGCTTGACACTGAGATCAAGCCATCGAGCACCCAACGCTCAACCGTATCACAATGACCTTCCTCCTGACCGTAACAGCCCGCTCCAAAGAATTAATGTGTTTTTCCAAACTTCAAGCTCGATGAGATGCATCTTCCCGGGAAAAAGATTATCGATGGGGGGGATCGAACCCCCGATCTCAAGCGTGTGAAGCTTGCGTCCTAACCACTAGACGACATCGACGTGATGCTCAGCATATGAACTTGTTTCTTCTACCGAAAATACTCCTGCTATGAGACAAAGTCACGAGTTGGTCATGTCTTGATTCGCTTATCATACACGCAGGCCTTGCACTTGGGCAATCCCCCGCGTTGGGTCGCTTGGAAGCACGGTACATTCTTCGCGATATGGCTACAAGGTAGCATGATTTGAGGAAGCACATTAGTGCACTGGCATGGGGCGTGGCATGGTTGCTGACACATGTGACCGCAACTGGCTACAGTTTTGGAGCATGGCTCAAAGCAGACGTTGATGGCATGGGAGATGTCATCCACGTGGCAGAGCTTGGTGCAAGCATGGCCGCAGGGGAGTCGCATGTCGCAGGGCAATTGACATCCGCCGCCAGGAACGAGCCGTTGCATGTCTTTGGCACAGGTCACGCGGGTTTCTGCGCCATGTTTTATGCACGTCAAGCGCACATGGTTGTCCAATCTAGCAACGTGATGTGATTGTCTACAAGGAAGATGGAAGTCGTACAAGTTTTTGTCTTCCAAAATGTCGAGCACGTTGTAAAACATCTTGGCCTTCGAGCACTGGCGAATGGTCGACTCCGAGCCGAGCATAAGCATTGCTAACCAAAAATGGCGTCATGGCGAAATCAAAAGGGGCGATGACGAAGGTACTGTACCGTGCTTGGCTCGAGAGAGCATGACGTTGACACGGTTCAAGACCTTGAGAAACCCCGTTTGGCCATTCTTGTTGGACCGAACCGTCGACACAATCACAAAGTCCGCTTCATTTCCTTGAAAGTTGTCAACCGTCGACAACCGCACGCAGTCCCTCAAGCTCTTCATGTTGCCACCGGGGCCCAAGTATCGTGCTGCAGGTTGGATGTTGTCGACTTCAGCCAAAGCTGTCAACGCTTCTTCGTCCTTCTCTTCCAGCGCCGTCCACACATGCTTTGCTGCCAGTTGGTTGCGCAGCAAGTCCAGCTGACCCAGGTAGGGCGTCAGTACCGCCACGTCATTGTGGCCTTGTTTGAGCGCATACAGCACCAACTCGACTACAAAGTCAGCTTCGCCGGGGTTTGTCAACGACACATCCGACTTGGATTCGGGGAATTCATGGCTGCAAAACCAAAGTGGATGTGCAAACCCATGGAGCGGTGGGTACTTGGTAACGGATTCACCGTCTCGAAGGGACGGATACAGTGTCTTCCGAAGCAGGTCAGAAATTGCCGGCCGCATTCTGCGTTGCGTGTGCAGCGTCACCAACCCATCTACGTACGATGGTTGTAACCACAGTCAATCGATTGTGTGTACCTCTTGTGGTTGGCGTTGAGGCCAATCGCTCAAACATGGAAATGTCCAAGTCAAATCCATTCCCCGCCTGCGCACTTAACTTGAATTCACTCACCAATGGGCGAAGTTGCTTGTGGTCGCCAATTTGAATCACGTGTTGCGTGGCCGATGTCAGGCACGACAGCAAATGCGCCTCCAGCACTTCGCCCGCTTCCTCGCACATGACCACATGTGGCGCCAGGCAGCGCACCAAATCTTGATGCATGGCACAGCCAGTCGTGGTCATTCCGACCACCGTGGCATTCTTCAGCAGCCGCAGCGTCTTGGCGTTGCTCAACTCGGCAATCTTTTGCACACACTCTTGGTACGCTTCAAAGTCACCGGCGCATTGGTTGGTGTAAACATTGGCAAATTCATCGCGCCACTCGACCAGCTGAGCCGCCCGCGCCGCGCGTGTCAATTTCCACATGTCCGGTACGGGAATTTGTCCCTGGGGTCTTTTTATTTCCCCGGCTTCCCACTGGCGAAAGTGCTTTTCTTGGGCCTTGACCCCGCCTTGCATGGCAAATCCTTCGTCGTCTTCCAGCTCGCCGCAAATTTCAGCCAACTCATCGGGGTATATTCGGCCCAACCATCGCATAAACAGCGACAGCCGCTCGTCCGATGCCGCATCAAAGGCTTTTAGCGTGTTGTTTTCAATCTCTTTGCACGTGCGCACAGTCGCCCGAAATGCATGGTTTTCTTCGCGCGATTCGTACGCCGTTTGACGCAGCGCATGCAGCGTCCGGCTTTTGAGCGCCGTCGACTTG
>VJMH01000194.1:0-13931 GCA_009835185.1 Aphanomyces stellatus
CCTTTCGAGTCCAATGCTCGTCCACTGCCGTCGAGGGCGCCAAAGCCTTCTTGAATTCCCATGATTGAGTAGTCTCCATTTTAATGAAATGAATGATTCTATTTTGTTGGCCCAATATGTGATTTGAGGACTTCATACAAATTTCAATACAATTTGTGATGAACGAGTATAATTTAACCAAGTCAAAACACTGTAGCGGTTATATAGGACCAGAGTAGTACCATGTAGTTATTCAAAAGCATTTCAGACACGAATGAAACAACTGGTTGCATTCCAGGAACGAAAGGATGAAGTTTCGGGGGGCTTTCAGTTTTCTCGTCGTTCAACCAATATAGACTGTTTCCTTGTGCGTCGTTGCCATTACTTTTCGTCTGTATTTGTAATCGATATTCATGATTGTACTTTGGATAGTATCCATGTAATGAGATACCCAGTCTCCTACGGCATCCACTACTTCATGATCCCATTCAAATTTCTTATCTGACAATGGAAGAAGAATGGAGGGAGTCCACTGAATGACCCTTACCAAGTAGTTTAAAATGGTAATCCCAACGGCATTCGCGTAGCCTAGTTCTTTTTGCACGAAATGATGTAGGTGTGTATTTTGATATCAAGAGCATTTGTAAATTGTCGAATTCCATGAGCTTTCTTGCATCAAGCTCTCCTTGCTGCATTTGAGCAGGCCACGAAACGCCTTGACGTTGTCAAGTGAATGTATTCACTGCAGTCAAGACTTGCTTCACAGACTTGTCGGATACTCTCATGATGACGTCATCTCTATGGTTTAATTATAGCATATGCAAGACGATTGCCACGTTTACTCCAGAGGTCCGAGAAGAAATTCCCGAACGTTTCGTACGTAACCTGAAATGGCGGCGGTTTCATCCATTTGTTTACCAGCAATTCGTGTGAACACAAATTCCCTTTGAGCCCCCAGAGCACAAAGAATTAAAAGGGTGAGTATTCAATACGTCTGAGAAAACGAAGAAATACAAGTCGAGATGATGGAAAATGGCGATATTACCTTTGAAGCATTGGAAGGTGAATGCATTTGTGTTGCTCGGCTAGGTGAGATCACAGTGTTGATTTGTGATGCGTGCAGTATTGTACTCAAACCGACGGTGGAAGAAGTGATGGTACATATTTGAAACCATGGTGCTAAACCTGTCGTCAAAACAAGAAGAGCTGTATTTGGTCGCCGATTTAGAAGTAGCGATTTTTTTCGCAAATTGCTCATGAATTACACGCTGCCAACCTTACATCTGTGGAGAATCTCGAGCATTCACCTTACAGAAGTCCGGTCGATCATCCAATCAATGCAGTACCAATTATTCCAAAATTCCAAGGTGCTAGATGTACAATTCCTGGATGAAAGTATTACGCAAAAGCAATCAAAACCATGAAAAATCACAAATCCGAGAAACATCCGACGACTTGTGGTCAAACGTACAGATCCATATTTACGCCATACAGTTCAGACTTTATTTGCGCATCTGTCGAGAAAATTCTTTTGGACTAAGGAAACTTCAGTGCCATCGGATACAATCGTGGGATAGTACAAAAATGATAATGATCAAAACCTTTCAAAAAGTATTCGAAACAACTGAATGATAATCTAGGAATAGAAAAGATGCACTCATTTGTCCTGACTCGGAGCGTCGTTGAATATGAACCAGACGTCCAATATCCGTCGAATCGAAGATCCATTCTAGGATAAAGTTAACATGGGAAACAGGTCAAGAGTGATGCGAAGTTATTCGTCGTTAACCCACCAGTGACCGTGGCATCAATCTGGAAGGAAGTCGTTTCGCATCGTGTACTCACTTTGTGTCATAGTTTAAAAAGTCAATTCCAGCGAGTGATTGGTTGTCATTCGGGATACATTTGTGATCCTTTTCTATTTCCAAATTAACACACAATTCCCTGTCTTGCGAAGGACTTGAAAGAATTGCTTTCTTTGGGACAAAACATTTTGGAGTTTCGGCACTCAAATTGGTGGATCAAGACTACAGTCTACTGTAGCGTTGCCAGAAGATACCACCATGATGAAATATTTGTATGCATGTCGTTTTTGTGGAGAGCAAGAAGTGGGTGTGGGGATGCGATGCGTTCGCCTTTTTTGTCCTAGAAAAATTGTTGCTGAGTGAATAGTAGTCGAAGCAATGCCAATATCGGTGTGAACGCCTCAAACGATGATAAAGGGTGCGTCATATTGTTATGGGTTGGAGTCGCAACGATGTTGGCTGAATATTCTCGTGATGACATCCATCATGAGAATATCCATTTGGCTTGAGGAGGTAGATTTGATCGGAGTCAACTTGTCAATAATTGATAGGGCAGTTCGCGTCATATTCCTCCACATTCGCTACTTGTCGGGGATTGGAGTCATCACGATGCTGCCACATCTGAGTCAAAATGGATCGTAGTGACGGCGTTCAAAGTCTTGACGGTTAGTAGGATATCATTGCAGGGATGGGGGTAAGGTACTAAAATGAATATTTTTGCTCTACAATATCGTACCACAATACTTCCTCTGTTTGTCATTACCGTTGACAGCGATTTGGTACCAAATATTGTATTGGAATTTGTATGTAAATGGGAGCAAATACTTCGTGGAAAATGTACTTTTATTCAAAAGTACAATTCTACGACCAACGCATACATGATATGCTACATACTCTCGTTGTCATTTTGGGTATGGAGCCCATCCACCAATTGACAAACTTCATCAACGTTGAAATCTGTCAATGTGCAATTGGTATGAAACAAATCAACCAATGACTCAACTTGTCGCTAGTATTCGAGACGACGATGCAATGCTTCCAACGCACGGGACGCATCCTCATCACACTGAGGACACAAAGGAATGCCATCCAACTTCAATACATTATCTTTCCTAAGGTGGGGCAGCTTATAAACATTGTCGCCATTAAGCTTCAGTGACTCCTCCATGACTTTTTGAAGAGTCATGAAGGTCTTGTCCAACACGCGCCATTCCAAGTCTTGAAAAGCTGCATGCACCGCCGCAATCAAGTCGTCAATACTTCTCGTGACTTTGTGGTGCTGGAGGGCTTGGATCGCGTTGAAAAACTCCAGATCCAAAACATTGAAATCTGGGCTTTGAGCCGGCTGGCTTGAGAGTCGAATCGTCCACCCGTCCATCGCAGCTGACGTGGGGTCTTGCATTGTCTTGCTGGACAAATATTTTGTCGTCGCGACTACCAGGCCATAGTCAGCGAATTGCCATGATAACAAAATTAATGAGGTATCGGCGGTATACCTCCTTGTAGATTGTAATTGGGGTCGTCACAGGAGCACCACGCGGCCGATTCTTGCTTGTACGATGTGCAAGCTGCGTTTCGACAAACGCCCATGTTCTAATCTTCCCGCCCCACATCTTGTGCCGGTGGTAGTCGTATCGCGGACGTGCAACCGCTGTCAAGAACATGACCTTCAAGACGTGGCGCTACGATCAAACCTTGCGCTGAGGGAGTTCTTCGTCATTCCAAAGATAGTACTAGCGGTTGACCACTGTAATGTAAAACCGCTTCTCATCGACGTGAACTCTGTCCATCATGTCGTGCCACTTAAACGTGCCGTCTTCGCCACGACGTGTGATTGATCGCGCAAAATTATAGCGCTGTTGCCTGTGATCAGGCGAGAGCAATGGTTTCAGCCGGGACGTTGGACGCGCGAGTTTCTTTTTCTTGAGCAAAGTCCACAGAGTCGTGACGGGAATGCCCGTGGCTGCTGAGAGGTTTCGAAATGTTGAGCGAGCGAACGGAGGTACAGCCTTGACTCTTCGAATTATTCGATGGTGTACTTGGGGCGACGGCCGCAGTGGTCGGTATTGAGCGACGCAACATTGGCACACCCGTCGGACAACAGGGCTTTCTGGCCTTGACACCAAATATTTGAAGCACCTTGCCTTGTAATTCCAAATTTGAGGTACAGCGCGCTCATCTCACCAGGGGTCGTGCGGTCGCTGGCTTTCAACTGCAGCATCGAGTGATGGAGGCTGGTGCGTTGTGAGTTTGTGAGCTCACGACCAGTCGGAGCGCGAGGCACGGGGCATCTTCAAACGTCGATAACTCCCCCCCACAAAACATTTCGTCCTCCAAGTGTGCTCTAGAAATATCTACACGTTCAGACGCGCCTTTTGCAAGAGATTTAAGGGCAATCGGAGCAGAAATGACTGCACAGCGAAGGTTTAAAGTTTTGATGCCCCGTCATAGAATGTTGGAGAGACGATTTCTAGCCAATAAAGTTGATCCGAAAATAGTGCCAGGAAGCTCTTTTCATTGGCTGTTAAATGTTCCTAAGTAGGCGTAATTTGGTTCAGTTTGGATCCTAATATGGAGTTTCAAAGCAGTATTGACAAACAGAGGAAGTAACTAACCAAATTCATCTCTGGCAGTGATATATTTTTCGACGGAGGTCAGAGATGATGAAGTATTTCGGCAAAAAATATTATTCTATAATATTATATGTTTCTATTTTACTGTATATTTATTTGCACTAAGAAAGTATGCAATTAGTCTGAACAAACTCTGTTCCGTCAAGAACAACCTTTGGCGGGAGCAACATGGCCAAAGATGTTCGAGGCGACCCCAACAGCCCTTTCACTAACGACCGGTCCAACCGTAGGCGTAGTCGACCTCGTCGCTCCGAAATCGTTCGTGAACACAATTCTGGTGGATATTATTGTGTTTACGCAAATCAATAGGTTTCATAGCCTCGTCTCGTGAGCAAGTCGGTGTCATCGCCCGAACCCGAGCCTTTAAATGTTTAACACAAACTTATGCCGTTCTCGTGACTACAACAGTCTGCCGACTCGTCGAGAATGCAAGTCATATTATCTTTGTGGATCGAACATTGTATCGAACACGACTGTCTACGCGACGAAGTCGAGCGCCCAAGGAACGATGCAATGGTACCATCATATTAGCCACATTGGTCATGACAAGTTACGCATATTGCGTCGTCACTCTAACCTCTTTGACTTCCCTATCTCCCTGCCAGTCGTCACGGCTCATGCTTGCGACAACTTTCTAAGGTCGAAGACGACAGTCCTTCCCTTCTCAAAACACAAACTTCCTAAAACATCGAGACCACTTGTATGTGTGCACGCTGACATCTGACGGCCGATCAAAATCCTCTCCATCTCCGAGTGTAGATACTTCGTAACATTTATCGACGACTTCACAAGATACACTTTCGTGTATATTATCAAGCGTCGATCCGAACTTTACTGTCCGAACTTTACTGTCGGTACAACGAAATCTGTCGTGACGCTCGCACTCGGCATCGCACCGACGTGACAGAGCTGTGCAATCATCACCTACCGCTCAGCAAGTTCGAGGAATATCTGGTGCACCGAGCGGATATCGCCGGCGAGTACGTCAAGCTTGGGCAATGTATTCAATGCGAATACGGCACCCGATTGACCCCCACGAATGCCAACACGCCGACATAGAACCCTGTGGCCGAGCGCCACATGAGCATGGTCGTCGCCATCGCAAGATTAATGCTCCTACATGACAAGACATTACTGGTCAACGCTCCAAGATCGGGACCAGCAGTTGCAAGCTCGTGCCGCTGTGTTGTTGGGCTGTGCCGATCAAGGTGAGTCGATCTCGGGCTTCTTTCTTGTGTCGCTCAGGTGACGTCGAATCAGGCGAAATTTGAACACTTGGCTCACTTGGTCCAAGGATATCGCGCTTCCTTGATTGATCTGGTGGACGATGATATCAGGTGAAATCCGAGTCGGCTGGTGCGACGAAGGGTCCGACTGGATCTCAGTTGGTGTCATTGAAGCGTCCGTGTCCATCCTCTGTGTCGTCGGCGAAGGGATCAGATGGACCACCAAGTGGATCGTTGACCGACGCGCAATTGAAGTCAAGCAAGATGGCCAAGCCCTCAGCTGAGGTTATCGATCTCGCTACTCCACCGTCAGTGAATTTGTCGTAACCAGAGTCCATTGATGCGGAAGGTGTGTCTCGATTGGATCATGTGTTCAGTTTGGATTCAGAAGTGAAGGCGGACAATGTTGCGCGAAACACACCTATGGACAAAATGGGTTGCTGATTTTCGATAGTCCTTACCTGGCTTGACCCCCGAACAACGCGATTAGAATCGGTGCTTTCGCGACTAGTCGATCGATGACGAGCGGGTCGTTTGGGAAAGATTTTTCTGGATCGGCACTGGGACGTACGGATTGCCAGGCTACACCGCACGGATCGAGTGTGTTTCAAATCAAGTTGAATCGGTGAAGTTGATGGACCTGCGATCCGTCCGAAAACCGACATTGTCGTGTGAAGTCCGATCTGCTCGTGTTGGTGCAGGATGTGCATACCTGAAAGGGAACGGAGCAACCGATCGACGCGGTTTTCATATCCATAAGGCGGTAATTGTGTACACACGGCAGTGGATGCGATGTTTGTCTTTTGAACGGCAAGACATGATTCACGCACATCCACTGGACTTCCAACAATCCCTCGGGTGTCTGATTTTGAAATCCGCCAATAGAAGCACCATTGAAAGCAATCGCATCAAGTATTTCAACAACGAGTGATCTGGTGCTGGGGCTCGTAGAAAATTGTTGAAAAGCTTGGATGGTCGTTTGCATGATTTGCTCGACTTGATTTGCTACGAGAGGGCTGGCAGTCGCAATGTGGTGCAGCCAAGGGCTCAAATCTTGGTCAAGATTCATCGAAATGCCAAGCGAACGACCGAGTCTCTGAACGCCTTGCTGGATTTCTCTCCAGCAACTGTGCCTACTGTGCTAGAGAATGTGGATTACCAGAGTCTGTTGAACCAAGCCAAGGCATGTATTAAGGTTTCCTACGACCTAAATGGGCCGCATACAACTCTACCTATGACTGTTAAGCCCCTTCGGTGGTTTGTGTATCCCTGGGAAAGCACAAGTCTCGATGAATGGGAAGAAAACGACGGCGAACGAATTTTGAAGCCCCTCGTTCGCCCCCTTGCCCCCTCGTGTACGTTGCAGCCAGCCAGAGTGTTCAAAAACCTATGAAAGAACACAGACATCTCTGGCAACTATTGAGCCATCTCTGGCAATGACTTAAGATCGGAAAAGGTATCGCCCCCGTGTGTGTGGGTGTTGTGTGACAAGGATAGTAACATTAGTCTTGATCCGTTTCAACTTTGTACATTTGTCGGAAATATCCAACGGGTCAAAGTCGAGTATGAAACAACTGACCATAAAAATTAATAATACACATATCAAGTATAATATTTAGCATTAAAAATATAAATAAAAATACGTGATTTTATCCGGAAAAATATTAAAATAAACACATCAGCCTGCAAATTACAAAATGGAGAGCAAAAATGTCTGGTGAGTTATTGTGTGCTTTACGGTGCATCGAATAGAACTGAAAAACTCCTCATGTCTTTTTGAACTATCAACGTTTTGAGTGGCGTCCATAATTCAATTTACCAGGACATATTTCATTGAGGAAGGTCATTTTTACATTTGGCAAAAGTGGCGCGTCAAAAGAAGTCGAGTTGGTCCAAAGAAAAATTGTGCTCATTAAGTCTAAAATGTATCTGCTTCTGGGGGCAGGAATGTTCCATTGCAAAATCCGCACTTGCAATCAATGCCCAACTCGGGTCAATGTAGAAGATCGACAAGATCGTACCTATCTCAAGGTTATTTCTTGCGACGACCATCAAATGGGAGGAAGCTATAAATAATCTCCTGGACTGACGTTCCTTTGACAATTACTCGTATTTTCAAGAAACATGAGAATAAAAACAAAATCAGTGTAAACTGGTTTTATCCAGTCGGGAGGAATGACTTGATTGAAGGAGGGGACTCAATTAAAAAAGATAGCGTGAGAGAATAATAAGCGCTGAAAAGATTTCGCTCATTCTCTCTCCTCAAGTTGAGTGACAGAGGACTGTGGATTGAATTGAAGAAGTTTCAAATATCGACTTTTGTTGAATCGTTGACAGTGGCGGCCAACATCGAAGAGGCATCCTGTACTTTTTTTCGTCACACTACGCACCAAGAATGATGAAAGTTATGAACTGGTGTAGTTTTTTTAGCTGAATCCAACTGCAACTGGTCACAAAGGACGGTAAATTAAGACTACGTGAGTATTTAACCTTGATCCGACTTTTGACACCTTGTCAAAATAATTGCTAAGCACAAACTCCAGAACATTGTGGTGTCACTTTGATTGCTGCATTTTGACTCGAT
The DNA here is from genome assembly GCA_009835185.1 of Aphanomyces stellatus. Lineage (NCBI taxonomy): Eukaryota > Oomycota > Saprolegniomycetes > Saprolegniales > Verrucalvaceae > Aphanomyces > Aphanomyces stellatus. The sequence continues at coordinate 8,228 of VJMH01000194.1, forward strand.
CATCTCCTCGACACCCAACGACGCTTGACGACGTTGGGTTATGTTGTAACCTCAACGGGAAGGCAGCTGAAACCTACTTCTGCAAGAAAAAATAAAAGCGAAGGTCGACCATCAGATTTTAGAGTGAGGGATATGACAAGCAACATTGCCGTCGATATGAAAGGCATCGTGTGGAGCCAATGCAATGCTATTGTCTATTCGATTCGAAATTGGAGTCTCACTCCCAATCGAATCGACTTGCCGAATCGATTTCCCAATCGCCTAACCAATCAAATCACAGGAAGTAAATTATCTGTCCAATGGGACGATGGGAAAATGTCCACGCTTTTTTTGTCTCACTTTTACCGATTGTCGAGCATGTGAAATCAACGATCAGTCGATTGGTGGGTCGATTCATCAATCGACTTGAAACTCCAAATTTTGTTGGAAAACACTATATCTACTACAACTAGGAACGACTGTCTTGAATGAAGTTCAAGCGACATTCTCAACAATTCCAGAACTCTGCAGAATCAGGCATTCGGAAAATGTGCGAGAGTGAGTGTATTGTGTTGTTCGAACCAAGTGTCACTCGCAGCGCAATATTCACACTTGTTTTCATTTCAACGAAAAACAAACAACGTGCATTACGAGATTAAGAACCATTGCAACACTACTAACTGCATTCAGTTTTGTTGTGCACTTGAGTGAAGACTTTTCCACCAAATTGCTGTTGTTCAAGTTATGTTAATTCCGCCTACATGGCTTTCCATAAACTTGAATGTTAAGCCGCGTATTATTACCTTGTTGATGGATACTGCCCCCGGGGTTCGTAAGGTCTACAGACAAGTCAGCTCATATCAATTACTTCTGTGTTACTTAGCGATCAACACCATGCTGTTGCCGTAGTACTTGAGCGTATATTTCTTGGGCCGTCACACTTTTCTTTTTGTCAGGGCCTGTGTTCGATGGCACAACCACATTCTTGGGTCGTTTGGAAATTTCAAACGCTGCGATTGTTTCCTTCGTTGTCCACAATGCCTGCCCTGATGCTGCGTACTTCCGTCCGAGGCCAGCGAAATTCCCCTCTACGTCGTTTTCGGAAAAAAGCGCTCCAGTTCCCGCAATGCTGCACCTCGGATCTGGTGCACTGGCGCTGCGCTATCATAGGCCTCCACGGCAGTCTGCAGCACTTGGAAATCGAACACTGACGATGTTTTCTTGGATTTTTCAATGTTGGCTCCAGTACTAGCGATTACATCTTTGTCAAAGGAAGGCACACCCAGGGACTTAGCGAAAGATGCTACTGTGTTGCCCCCTTGAGGAATTTAAACCCTGTTTGAATATATTGCATCGCGGTTGTCATGAATGCAATATATTTCTCGGATTTGGTTTCAATCTTGATCGGGTGGACAGAATTGTCGTCTTTGGGAGGAACCACAGGAATTCCTTGCACTTCGTCAATCAAATACATATATAAGGGATCGCCACAAGAGAATATTTTGATTTCTGTTCCTATTGCTTTATTTGTTTGAATTGATTTCATGAAATTTTCGCCCAACGCGAGACCTTTATGCACAGAATTGGCCGTTTGGTCCAATGTAGCAGTAACGGCATCTTCATCGTCTTGTTGTTTGTCCAGTATGTCAAATGGAAGCAGAACAAAGGACGTCGGAATGTGCACTTCTGTGGCTTGGAATATTCCCCGCATGATGCTTTCCTTGGCCCTGCCCAACGCTTCAATAGCATTTCGATATATTTCCACTACTTGGTCGAGTCGCTGGTTTACACTTGCAAACCCACATTGCACGTGGTCGTTCAATTGATTTAATTTCTGGTCCAAGACCTGGAGCGTTTTGGCTGTACATGGGTCGTATAGAACATTAAAATATTCGTGGTGCATTATCGCCTGGGAACTGATGCTGTCATTAGGGTTCACTGCCAGCAATTTCAAGAGAAGGTCTCGAGCGAGTTGATTGAACACTTTATTCTGGATTCGAGTCGTCAAATCGTTCTTGGTCCATGTTGCAGCTTGTTTAGTACCACAGTCGTCTTTATCTTGGTTTCTGTCAGTAGGGACGAGCTCAACACCGCTGTAAAGTTGATACATCATGACACCAAAAGCCCACATGTCCACAGCCGGGGACGCTTTTACTGGCTCATACGGCAATGTTTTGCTCTCGTTAGCAGTGCGAAATGTTTTCACGACCCAATTGTGCCGAGGCTGAACTTTTGTCCACCATTCGGGGTAGGATGCAAGAGTTTGCTCCCAGTGTTTTTGATACGAATCTATTTCATTTTCGTCTTGAAGTTTGTAAAAAAGCTCTAGTAAACAAATTAACCACATCAATAAATGCATTGTAGAATACCTGGTGGCAAACTACCTGAACTAAATTGTATCCCAATATCTTCGCCATTTTTTGTCGCTGCATCCATATCAATGAGTTGCATACGGCTATTGACACGAAGTATGTTCAATTTTTTGAGGTCGCCATGAATAATATTATTTTCGTGCAAATCTTTCAACTTTTCTGCGATTTCTTGAAGCATGTCGCGTATTTGATTGTCGTTGGGTCGTTCTTTCAGGTAAATATCCTCTAAACTTCGATCGGCCGGCGGCATTACGAGCACATGAGGGTAATTCACCATTTCAATTTGCCCATTTAACTTGAGTTTCTGGATGTTCAACTGGAAGTCTTCTTCGGCAGCCATGGGTAGAAAGAAGTCCGAGAACGCTTTTGCTGTTCCAGCCTTGTCGTATATTGATTTATCGATCATATTCATCTCGATTGCGCATGAACTTCATCGCAACACTGATTTTCCCACCGAACGCCTGTTCTCCAAAACGAATGAATTCAGCTTCGTTCAAAACTCCATTCTTGTTTTTGTCAAATGATTCAAAATCGACTAATGTTCCACTCACTTTGCCCAATAACTGAGTACATGTTTCAAACCCTTCGAGGTATAGAATGCCATCTTTGGAAGTCGCATCAAACAATTGCTTGAAAATACCATTATCAAATGCGTGAACAATCACAGCAGTAGAACTAATGTCAGAGGACCATTCAAAATGTCATATATAAAACAATTGATCGTAGAAATATTTTCTGGTTGCCATGGCAGTTGTTTGCAGCTCTGACCGTCCATTTTTATCGTGGGAAAAATCCAATTCCCACACCACGTCGCTGCGACACATATCAAATTGCTTGTTTTGAACTATGGCCTTGGCTGTTTCCAATCGAATTAACGTATTCACGGGGGACGACAAGTCCATAAATTTATTCCACGAGTGTGCATGGTTGTCTCGTGTTTGGATACGACCGTCGGGTTGCACTTTAACTGGTAGGTCTGTCAAGAGCAATACTTAAGCCGTCGAAGGCCGAAGGAATGGTGCCAAAAATGGCATAAGTAGTTGCAGCTTGTCCAATGTTAGATGTCATGTCATATTGAATAACGTACTGAATAACGTACTTCAGTTAAAGAATCGACCGATATGCCTTTAAAAAGGAGGCCTTCATGACAATATCCAAGTGTCCTCCAATCGATGCAACAAAGAGTGGCGTCACTCCGTTCTGTCGATACATTAATTTTGTCCAAGAATCCAAAAATTGACATTTCTTACGTTGGGGTGCGTGAGATCAATACATGCGTTATGGCTGATCAACTCTTTGACAATATCCAGACGTCGTGCGCTGGCCGCAGCGCACAGGGCTGTTTGACCATACTTTTCAATACTCAAAATCAAAATATTTGCGCAAATGGGCAATACACTGCAAAGGATGTCCGGGTTGGCATTCAAGAAACCCCTCCTTGGATCAAATATGAAGACACGTCAGCGACACCAACGGCGAGGGCGTTGATGTTGGCTCCATGGGTCAAAAGCAAGAGCATCATATCTAAATTTCAATTCTCTGACATAGTATGTAGGACCGTACGACCATCCTATCCAGGTAGCTCATCGCTCAAAATGTGTTCATCGTTGTACCTCGCAAAGGATGTCGGGGTTGGCCGTATGGGATAGTAGTACGCTGACAACGTTTGGGCGGTTGCACATTATCGCTGTTTTGAGCGGCGTTTGCTATTTCAAAATATCAATTCGCATTGGTTGGAGGAATCCAACCCTTTTGGATACAGCGTCTATTTGGGCCCCGTAGTGAAACAGTTCTTGCACGACCTCTGCATGTCCATTTTGTGATGCCATTCGCATGGCCGACCATCCTTCCTGCAATGGAGATTAAATTATTGCTAAAAATTCATCATATGCAACTTACCTTTCCTGTCCGATTTGCATCCGCGCCATGTTGAAGTAGAATCTTGACGATGTCCAAATATCCATTCAGGGCGGCTCCTACAATTGGCGGGCGGTCTTCGTCCTGTTTTTGGTCTTATTAGGAGAAACTATTTTACTTCCGGTCCCTACACTGGAGTCGAGTTGGACTTTGGCGCCATGTTTAAGTAGTTCGTCAACGACGTTTTGAAATTCTACTTCAGCAGCTGTGTAAAGAGGCGTCAGTCCATTCTACCCAAGTATTAATGTTGAACATTTCAGAAATTCTGTACGACAAGGACATCAACGACAGCCCCACGAGCCAATAGCTCGTGAATGATTTGCATATTGCCTTTGGTTACTGCTGCTTGAAGTGGTGCAATGCCGTCCTATATCGATTTGAAATAATGCATTCGGGGTGCCCTTTACGCACCGAGCCGGTCGAATGAATATTAGCACCATGAGCAAATAATTCTATGAAGAGATCGAAATCTCCACCCATGCATGCTCCAACAAGAGGGACACGTCGTTCGTTCTGGCAGGAATAATTGGTTATATTTTTGGTAAACTTCATTGTACCTCAGATCCAAGTTCGAGTTTGGCTCCTTGTTGGAGCAGTTCCTTGACAACATCGAAACAACCTGCCTCTGCTGCATAGTAGAGTGGTGAAAGTCCATCCTGCACTGAATATCAGCCTGTGACTATTAGATAAAAAAACGGCATACACCCAGAGCGTTTAAGAGGTCTCCATGCGTTAACAGTTTGCAAACAACGTCCCGTTGACCGGCCACCGCTGCGCTGTGCAATGCCGTCAACCCTTTCTAAGCACGTGGATAATTTTTTAATGTTGTGGATCCGACACCTACCCCTCGATCGTGGTTGATGTTAGCAGAGTGGTTTAGAAGTTCCTCGACAATCGCCACATGCCCCTTTTGGGCGGAGTTTGCAAATCCTACGAAGTAAACTACGACTTGGGATATTTGTGGAAGATAAAAGTGATTCACGTTTGACGCGGCATTCACGTTGGCGCCGTTTAGGATGAGCTCTTGCACAATATCGAAATGTCCATCTTCACATGCACCAAAAAGTGTCGTGAATCCATTCTGTGGATGGTTAGCGATGAATTTAACCGTAGGAAAGCATACCACAGTCGCTGCGTCAGCATTGGCGCCATGCGCCAACAGCTCCTGGACTATATTCAACCGCCCATTGTCCGCTGCAATGTGGAGGGCAGTTGTTCGGCTCTATGTGCAATCTGAATGGTTGTGCTCGATCCATGGAGCGTAGTACATTCCCGGCTGTCACGGTGACATTGACTCGATGGTGTAACAACTCGTTGAGAATTTCAAAGTGGCCGCCGCGCGAGGCATAGAAGAGTGCCGTCCACCCGTCCTATTCCGTTATGTTTGACGTTGTATTCAAACCGCAGTCAATGGTACTGAATCGGGGCTATCAATC
>VJMH01000197.1:0-16011 GCA_009835185.1 Aphanomyces stellatus
ACTAACAAAAAAATGGTCTCCTAATGGCCCAGGTCGTACAAAGCTCAGTGCAAACTTGAGTCGGGTCTTTTTGTTGTCGTCCGTCAAGAAGGGCTTGACACGGCTTGAGCGACCCTTCAAAGTCTTGTCCTTGGCAATATGCCGAATACTGATGGTTTTCGGTATCTTCGAGTGAAACGCCGTCGATCGCAAAGTTTGTCGATCTTGATGCGGCACGGCCTTGATTGCGGCCTCAATTTCATGCGGCTGCCGTTTCACTTTCGGTCCACAATTTCCTAATATCAATAGGACCTCCATAAGTTGATGCACATAAATACGCAACAAATAAATATAGAGAGGTCTCACCCTTCAATTTTGCCGCGGTGTCGGCAATGGCGGCGCCGCTGGTGAGAGACTGTCGTGCTTGGGCCCAGATACGCGAGACAGTGCGCCAAATGCAACCAAAGCGAAGCGCAGTCTTTGTAAATGCCCCCCGTGGCAGTTTTCCACGAGTCGAGAGCTCAAGGAGCATCTCGTGCACCATGCGCCGGCTGAGGTCGGAAAGGTTTCGAGGGCGGAAGCGCGGCGTGCCAAGAGCCGTGGAGGACGCGGGAGAAGGGGTAGGCATGCGTGTATTTAGAAACGAGAACGGGAGAGTGTGCGGAACGCGTCAAATGCAAGAATGAATTCACAGCGAGCCGAAAACCTGACTTGGGTGTCGACCCGCCGACTTTGACACCCTGTACTTCCCGCTTCAATAATCCGATTCGAGTAAAAAAATACACCTAATCAAAGGCCAGAACGTGGGCTTTTTGATGCACCAATCGGATTGTCGAACAGACAAATACAAGGTTTATTCCGCCAATTAAAAGTCAAACTGACCAAACTTCACGGACCAGAGTAGTATATTGTACTTTTGCTCTAGATTTTGGTTTGGTGGTGTGATTTTGCGAATCGAGAGCAGCTACACCACCACGTACACACTTCGATCAGCCAACAAAATGAAAAAAACTTGTTCTACACATGATTGATGAGTTTCAACCAATCAAATAGTCTAATTAAAATTTAGCCAATGGTCTTTCTTGTGTGAACCCCTAACCCCCTTCAAATTCACAAGGTACCCACTTCAAGTGATGTGTAAAACAACCAGACGCGGCACGCTTACGTGCCGCTAAATCACTCGAACAGTATGTGATCTCATGATGAAGGGTGGGTGAAAACCCAAGTGACACAACGACGTTGCAAGTTGCATGACCAAATCAAACTCAGAAAACCGTTCCAGTTGTTAGGTACTATATTTCAACATCATACAATTTGCCCTCCATGCGATATGAACATGTTGCATCAGGCATTGTGGTAGAACTTTGGGCTTGACGACGATATTATTTTAATAATAACTTATTCAAGCCCAAGGTGCTAAGTAGACTTTACATTGTTAAAAAAGTCTACTTAACTTCAGCAATAGACTGTTTGTTTTCGATACCAATAATCACTTTAATCCCAGAACGCCACCATGCATGCTCCCCCAAGTGACTCTCAAACTTCCCAATCGTATTACGTGATAAATTTATAACAACGAAAATCCTCATGTTACAATCTTCAGCGGTACAGTGAACTGGGTAAATACTCGACAAAGTTGTACTACAAAATATAAAGGTGTTTGTATACTTGGCGCAGTAATAGTTGAAGTCAATTTGAAGATGAGTGGAGGTGACAAATACAAATTCGACAGATTTGATTGGTCAAAACAACACAAAATATATACAAAAAAAAGATCTTGAAAAATCGAATGGGCATATGCTATTGCATGCCATCATAAAATGCCGACATCGTCACACTTGGCAAAAATTTCTCTACCACCTTGTAGCCCAGGCGGAGGCGAGTAAAATCCACCTATCAAAACCCAGCAAAACCCAACAGATAACGAGAAAAATGCATCGAAAGATTTATGCAAAACAAAATTCGGCCCTGCGGGGCTGACTTGCTGTGTTCATGGCTCGCTTCGCTCGGCGGCCTCGCTGGGCAAGGCTTTCACAAACGACTTTCGAACGGTTTCTTCGCTAATTGAATCCCAAGCCTTGATTGTTCTCTGAATCATCTTCATTCGCTTCTCTGCAGCAGTAACAACAGGCGTCTCGCGCAACCACAACGACCGCAACGTTGACTTCAAAGGGCCCATTACGCCGACGTCGAGGGGCTGCAACACACTGGTGGTGTTCGGAGGGAGCGGCTCCAATATCGAGCACAAATCTTCGTCCACTGCCCGGCGCGCCTTGAGCGACACGTGGGCAACCAAGTTGTCCACCAGAAGTGTTGTTGGGCCAACAAGCTCGTACTTAAGCAACTCCTTCAGGTCAAAAAGCCACACGTTCTCATCCATCCACGCCGTTTCTTGAACGGGATAAACATGCCCCGGTGGGTACGTCGGAAACTCATCACTCTCTATTTGGCCACCAAGGGCACCACGCAAGATGAACAGGATCGGGAGTTTAGTTCCTACAATATCAATTACACAATCATCATGACTGGCAACACAGACCATCAGCACACACATCCATCACTGCAGACAAGCGGTCCGAGTGTTTCTCACATTTGTCGGCCATGGAGTCCTCTCCCACCTGGCACCAGATTCGCCGTGGGGGCATATCATAGTATACGGCCGTCTCATCCACGTTGACGATATCGCGCAGGGGTTGGTGGCCGTGCTTGGCCCAAAAGGATGCCGCAAAAGTCACTTTGAGTTGTTGGAGCTCAGCACGCTTTAGCTTGGAGTAGCATGGAACTCGTTGTGCGAAACCATGTCGGTGGGCAAAACGTTGACACATATTGGTGTGCAACTTTGTCGGGTTTTTTCCCAGTTCACTGTAGGACAGTCATATTGCATTTCCTTCTGATAGCAGCGATGATGGTTATTCCAAAGCAGTGTACACTGATGCTCCTCCATGGCAGTCAGTTTGTGGTTGCGGCGGCACTTCTCATATGACATTGACTCCATCTTCCTCTTTATTGCGTCCTCCTACTTCTTGAGCGCCAGCGCCCACTTCAGTTGAGGTAGTTTGGTTTTGAATAGAATCCGCCAATTTGCTGTCAGATTTGGACTATTTTTTCATGCTTTTTTCACGACAGTCCAAGTCGCATGTCAAGGTAAGGAGATCCAGCCAATGAAAAGCGTTTGTTTCGATTTGACAGCATTGACTGAAGAAAATGGGGAATGGGAAGTCCAAAGTCCCGTTGTCGTTCGCTTCGATTGAGAAAGAAGGAGATGGAGGGTATCGTTGTGAACGACCCCGCGAAGGAACTAGCGGAAGAAGCCATGGGACCCAGCCCATGGTTCCAAACAACGGGCGCGGTCATGCCAGCCTTTGTATTCATTCTAGCCAAGCCGACGACATCGATTATCTAGAACTCGAGTCATACAAGCGCGAGTACTGGCTAGATCCGAGCGCAATTGTGCACAAACTATCCATTCCTACCAACCACATGAAGGCGGCACTCGGTACTTTCCAAGGCCAGCGTGTGTTCATCAAGTGCCTCGACTTAGCATCATCACGAAATGATTTCATGGGGCAGAAGAAGGCGCTTGTACGTGAAGTACACTCGCTTGTGCGTGTGAATCACCCCAACATTGTCCACTTCGTCGGCTTTTCCATCACGATAGACCATGGTTTCTGTTGTCTTTTCGAGTACATGGAAGGCAAAACGCTCCGTCATTTGCTTCACGACATAGAAAACCAACTCTCATGGGTCAAACAGAAGATCCACATCGCCATGGATATTGCCACCGCCCTCGTTTACTTGCATTCGCTCCGCCCGCGCATCATTCACCACACCGTGAAAGCCGAGAAGATTCTCATCACGAGCTGCGGGGAAGCAAAACTCAGCTCCATTGACCGCGATTTTCACCGCACTCGTGCATACGAAATCGCAACAATGAGTGTCTTGTACACCGAAGACATAGAATGGAGCGCACCGGAAGTGATTCTAAGCGAATACTACACTGAAAAGGTCGATGTGTACTCGTTCGGAGTCCTTTTGACCGTTTTGGACACTCGGGAGCCCCCCTTTGCCATCGAAAAGACCAAAATGCCCTTCACGTTGATGACGAACAAGATCGCGTCTGGTGAGCTGCGTCCGACCGTCTCAAGCGATTGCCCACCGTGCATCAAGGAGATTGTTGACCTGTGCTTGGCCTACGATGCGTCGCAGCGCCCCGCCAGTGATCGTATATTACAGATGCTGCGCGAGGCCCGTCTTGAGCTCCTCGATAGGGAATAAATGATCCAGTGGAACAGTAATATTGTCCATACAACAAACGATAGATGTGCCTACAAAATGTGAGAAGGCACTTTTATTCCCTGCATGTTGCGAAATAGAAATTTATACAAAATATGGGCTTTGGCACCAAATACATGGCCTCGAAGTTTCCACATCACGGAAGCTCCTACGATCAGGTAAAAGGTAAGTACATTTCGCTTTGCACACAGGAAGCTCTATTAATGAGGTGCCGAATTGCGCTGTAGTAAGCACCCGTTCAGTTCATGATCGCTAATGTTACCGAGTTTGTCGATCCGCATCCATTGGTGCAATTATGTCGAGACCACGTGTTTCATATTCGTCGTTGCCGCTTTGAACGTGGTCCATGGATTTTTTTGTGAGGCAAATGTATTGATGCAACTGCTTGAGGCAATCTTGGTCCGGGGATAATTGGGAACGCAATCTGAAACACTTGATTGGGGCACAAGAGCACCATGTTTTCATACGTAGTGAGAACAAGCGCTCCACTGACATATCGAGAGACCATTCATATTACAACAAGTCATCAATTGTTCAGGCAAAGATGTTCCAGATATACAGCCAGGATCCCTGCGGACACCTTTGAGAAGGACGGTGACGAACAATTGCAGTACAGAAAAGGGGTGAGCTAATCAGAGGATACACACAACGCTTGAATCAACATCGTCCATCGCTATATCAAATCCCGAAACAATTTGTTGGACTCAACCATGGACGCCAAGTTGGCGGACTTCGATATTTCCAAAGAAGACATCCAGGCCACCATGACGTTTGGCATTGGCAAATACCGATGGATGGCCCCGGAAGTCGTCCAAGATCTATCGTATTTGGTCGCAACGGATACTTATTCCTTTGGTAAACTACTGGTTTTGGACTCGCCTCATAGAATTGTTTTGGCTGCTTCTTGTCGGAATATACAACCCACAGCGTGCCATTTAAGTTTTACGAAGTCCCGTGACTAGAATGCCCATTTCGAACTCGTTGATCATGGTCAAAGTAGCTGCTGGAACGATGACACCGACGATTTCATCGAATTGTTCTCCGTAGATGAGTGAACGTTCGATTAAAACTCCGCGTGACGTCGGATGAACTATTTTTGATCTAGTTGCGATGCGAGATAGCTCCAACAAAATAATCTTTCAAGAGCTTAACTCGGGGGACAATCAAAGTGCTCAAGATTACGAATCTTACATAATTGACTCATTCATTGATGCGTCCACCTACTTCTTGAGCGCCATCGACCACGTCAGTTGCGGGCCAATTGAGTTGGTGGAACTCATCACGTCAAAGGACGTGTGGCCTGCAAACATGAGTGCCTCGTATTTGACGCCGTTGTCGTTGATGTTTACATCCACAGCCACGTAACCAGTGGGTACTTTGTGGATTTCAATCACGGGAAAGTCGGTCACTTGGTCTTTTGGCTCTGGTGCTGTAAAATCTTGTTCGATATTGCCTTGGGCGTTCATAAAAATTGTAAAACCTGGTCGTTTGGGTATCGTGCGTGTGGAGCCCTGCCATTTCCCGCTCGCGTCAAATACGGCAAACACGCTGATCCAGCCACTGAGGTAGCTCGGTCCAGAGCCACTAGGCGTGTAGTGGGCGATGCGCTGCCAAAAGGTGAGGTCAATGTTGCCATTAGCTGCAGCCACGAATTGGTCAAGCACCGGTGCCAGCAAATCCACCCAGAGTGGCATCTCATGGCCAAACTGACGGAGTTCATCGACGCGGGTACGTATGGTTTCCCAGTCGTGAACGGACCCGAGCAAAGTAACATGGGGAATACCACAAGAGATGCCGCCCAAGTACTCAAAGTACGAGCTAAACGAAGCCATCATAACCACGGAACCAACAATGCGGTCGTGCTCAGTCGTCGTTGTAAAGGCCGGCAAAATCCAGTCTCTCATCGTCGGATCTACCAAATGTTCGTCCATGAGCTCCACGAGTTGAGTGGCTAGATGCTCGTAGTTGACTGTCCGCAATGAACCAACTCCCAAGTCCACTTCGAGTGTTTTCTTCCCCGTGACGTGCTTCACGAGTTGCGACCGGAGGCTCTCGGCATGGCCTTTCACAAAGAGGCTGAACTGAACCATGATGGCCAGCCAAACGTCGTCGGGTCGTAAAACGAGGTTGTGGTGGTCGTTATAGGCACGTAGCACGCCCAAGACAAAGCCATTCTTGATAGCCACGGTGTCGCTCGTGCCAGACGGCGGGGACGATTGAAGGACTTCGGTGCATTGCTTGAACTCGTCCAAAGTTGAGACAGGGGGTCCACAGGACCGTTTGTCATGACGCGTTCGTGCGAACGGACGAACATCGACGTTCGACACAGCGAATTGGATGCCTTGTGGTGGGCCCATGCGACCACCGGATGCGATTTTGTCACCAAAAAAGGGACTTGGGAGAGTCGAGGAAAGGTCATCACATTGGAATTCTTGGTCTTCTACTTGGGAGTGGTTCCATATTGGTATCACCATGTTGTCCCAAGGACGATTCCTATGCATTGGATGTTCATTGGCCCGAGTGGCAAGTGCACGAAACAGCGTCCCGCCTTGTGGTGTCTCGGCATCACACACTACTTCGAGGTAGCTGTCGTCGTCAGTTGACTCTTCTCCACGAATAAGTTGGCTGGAAAAGCTGAGGAAGAGGGCGAGAGGTAGGAGACGCATGCTTTTGTTGTGAAGAAAAAACACGCATCACTGGCCAAAGTTCAAAAGGCAAACACGTGTCGCAAACCCTGACTTCGACCCAACGACACGGAAATAACGCAGACGTTCAATCCGTTAAACGCATATATGAAGCTGTTCAACCTCAAATTTGGGGTTTTGAAATCATGGTCCTTTATTCCAAGCATTGCTGGTGAGGATGTATTTTTCATCCCCTGATAAAAAGCAATCCAATGCACTCGATGTAAAAACTCTATAGCTTTGTTCAATGTGGGGAGAATGCTCACAAAGACGGCTTTGCTCTTGGGGTTTGCGCTGAAATAAACAATTTTGGAATTGGAATGACTCTGACAAGAAAGAAGCACGAGCTCAAAGTTTAATTTAATGTTTCCCGGATGGGAAAAAATAAGACCACACCAACTGGACAAGGGCCACGATCCACGTTGTGTGCCAAACCAAAGATGTTGGGTTGATAAGCGTCGTAGAAGGTTTGCTGGACTTGGGTTCGGCGTACATGGCAAAAGCAGGGACAGAGACGAGGCGGCGTTCCTACTCGAAATACACGTAATGAAACTCCCCACCATCTGAGGGAAATATACCGGAAGGATGACCGCCGTCAGTTTCTTCCCGTAGCAACAGCCTGTATCCAAGCCCAGAGCAAACGGAGTGTCCTGAACAACAAATGATGAACATTAAATGTTCTAGAGGAGGACAAATGAACCTGAAGACCTGCTTTCGCATCATGGCCAAATACAATGAGCTTTGGGCCATCGTACTGCGTCGCCCACAACGCACTGCCTTCTTCCTTTGTTTCCAACGCCGTCACCGTCGATATGGAAGATCGTTTGAGAAATCGCATCTTGTAGAGATGGCCCAGACTTTGCTCTTCCAGAGACACGCCAGGAACGATGCCAGCATGCACGACCATGGCGTTCACTTGTGGGAGGTCGATCGTAAAGGGAAGCTGCTCCAGGAATTCAACGTCTGCATCCGACAGGTCGTGCACGTAGGAGTAGCGTGCATCAGGCTTGCTGTGCCGCGTGTAGTACGCATTCAATGCCGCGTCGTCGTGGTTGCCTCGGACGCAGAGCGCGCCGCTTTCCCGCACAAAGCGCACGACTTGGACTGACTTGGGGCCTTTGTTGACCAGATCTCCCACAAATACAAGCACATCCTCTGGTGGCATGTACGCGCATGCTTGGAGGAGCGATTGCAGTTCGTCAAAGCAGCCATGGACGTCGCCCACAACGAGGACGCGGGCGTCTGGAGGAGTATCATGCGTCTAATGAGAGAGAGAGTGTCTTCAGAATGTCATGGGCGAGTGGTGTACCGCGTGAACAATGCGAGGAAGCGCGATGTTTGGGTGGGCCCGAGACGGTTCGCCCATGTCCAAAACGAGATCAAGGAAACACCAATATTGCCAAAATATTTCGTGTTTTGCCAATGCGATGCAGATTTGGGCTATTTATTATGCTTTTCTTGAAACTCTTACCATTTGACGACCAAATTTACAGCGAAAAGTAAGATATATTTGGCGTCCTCTCATTTTTGGATCGTTTTTACCGAAACGTGTGCTGTTGGCGTCTCAGATTGGTCTCGTGAACGCACGACAATGAGCAAGAGGGCCAAGCCCGGGGCTGCTGCTGCAGATTGGGTGCCAGAGTTGACCGAAACCATCGCACGCTACATCGTTGACCCTGACGACATTATGAATTACCTTGATGCCCTGGAACCCACCAAGACCCTCGGCGATCTTCATCACCTTCTCCACTTGCTGCAAAAACACGGCACGAGCAAGGACATTTGGCCGCGCCTTCGGATTACCCCGCCTCTCGTGAACGAAGTGCGACTTCTGAAAGCTGTGGTGAAGTTCTTCAGCCACATTGAGCTCGCTACAACAGGAGATGTGTCCTGGTTGTGTCTCGCACCAGCAACGACCATGCACTTGACAGCCTTCCCAACCATCGCAGAAGACTCGACCGCCTGGTACAATGAGCTCACGCGTCTACCCATTACCCACATCACGTGGAAGTATTTCGACGACGAAGATCGCAGTGCCTTAGTAAATGCACTTCCCCGACTGCCGCAATTGAAGGGTTTGACTATCGAGTTCGAAAACACCATCGCCCCGTTCCTCGAGTTTATATCCACGTCCACACTCCATGAGTTGCACCTTGGCCAACACCTCTTTGCTGGCACTGATGGTCCCAGTGGAAGTAGCCACGACTACAAACTCATGAACCTCACCAAGTGGATTCGAACGCAGTCGGCGCGGACATTAACGTTCCCCCTGGCTGACCTGCGCTGGTGCACCCCTGGTGCTGTTCAAGCCTTTCTTGACGCCCTGTCCCAGTCAACTACGTTGACCACATTCGTTGGGCACCGCTTCTCGCTCTCGGCCCTTCAAAGGTGTACGATTCGCTGGCCTTGGTCCTTGGAAGCACTTTACATCGACAATGTCTTCATGAACGACGCCGATGATGCTGCGATCGTGGAAGCGTTTCTCCACCATTCCAATCTCAAACAACTCGAGTTCAACCAGCCTGAGTTCTCCAGCGACTGTTTCAGAAGCTTTCTCGACCGATTGCCTCCTTCGCTGGAGCGACTCACGCTTCGCAATGCTGGTCTCTCGGATCAAGAGATGCAAATCTTGGCCAAGTTGTTGCCGACAATGGCCATCGTCAAGTTGAACTTGAGCGAAAACTCGTTTGAGGACCCAGGGGTATACTCACTGGCTGAAGTGCTTGACAAAACCTCGATTGAAGAACTCTGCCTCGATGGCAACAACTTCTCGGAGGCTGCGGGTGTGGCCCTCATCGAGTCTACGAAATCCAAACCTCGTGTTTTCATCAGCCTCAGGGATTGCGGTTTTGACGAGGATGAAAAAGAGAAGCTCGCAGCGCTAGTACGTCGACAAGGAGTCCGGTTGGATTTGGCGGATTGAGTTGTAAAAGAACATGCCTTGACATACAATTGACTGACGCATTCTCAGTGTGTCGAAGATTCAGGATTTCTACTCCATGTCACTGGAGTATTTCATATCGTGATTTGATTGGCGACTTGATTTTCTAAACGATTTGCCATTTCGACGACGGCTGGCAGCCAACTCTCAGCTCGAACCGATTTGACGGTATTTCAATGTATGGATGTGGTGATAGAAGACTTGTTGGACTTGGGGGTCATGGCGAAAGAAGGGCTGAGACCTTTGAACCCCGAAACCCCCAAATATCGCAAATGTTTGTGAGAATATGATGTATATGATCCACAATTGTGCTGTTGGATTTGGGCTATTTTTCATGCTTTTCTCGAGCACGAGTTAAATGCATACCATTTGACGACCAAATTTACATCGACACAGGATAAATTCTTCGTCCCCCAATCGTCGTTTCAGACTTGTCAATTCATAACAATATCAATTGACGACCAATGATGCACCTAACGAAAGGACCACGCAACTTTTCCTCGCCACCCGCACCCACCAAATGACGCGATCATACGACTTTTGACAGCGTGGATGGACGGACCTCCACGTCGAAATGAACAAGATCATCATGTACACACTGGTCCAAGGTCATTTTACACATTTACAACATCGAGAGCGCTTCTTCTTGGTCGCCTAATTCTGCTCACGGCCGTGCTTGATGCAGAAGCCGTTCTTCTGCACCCACTTCTCACACCCGTCGGCCTTGCAGCGGACGCCACCGCCGTGGCCTCTGCAGAAGCCGCGGCTCTGACTGCTCTTGGGGCAGCTGGGAAACTTACACCGTGCGCCGCCGCCATGCGCTTTGCAGAGACCGCGGCTTTGGGACGTCTTGTCGCAGTTCTCAAACGAGCAGGGGGTGCCGCCGCCATGGGCTATGCACTTCTTGTTCGCTTGGGCGCTCTTGCTGCATCCGGGCTCGGTGCAGCGCTTGCCGCCGCCGTGCGAACGGCAGAGACCCTTGGAGCGCGCGACGTTCTTGCACGACTTGGTGCGGCAGACGCGGGTGGACGCGGACCGGTTGAGCGGGTCGATCTCTTCATCAGGCTGGTCGTCTTCGTCGTCCGAGGAAGAATTGTGCAGACTCATGTGTTGGAGAGCAGTGGGGGATGGACTCCAGCTCGACGGGGCGGTGCTGGGACTGGAGGAAAACCGGGGGAAGAGGAGGGGCGCAGGCGTGGTAAAGCTGCGCGAGAGAGAAAATTCAGACGACGGGTTGGACGCCGCGGGGTGGTGCAGTAGATTGTTGTTGGGCGTCCAGCTGTGGGACATGGTCAGTTCTTGCTTGAGCTGGAAGTCGGGAGTGACACGGTTGAAGCGCATGACTTCGGGTTCGGTCTTGAGCTGTTCGTTGTCGTCGTACTGGCGGCGCGCGGGTGGCATGTATTCGCCCAAACTCATGGATCGGAGCTTGGGAAGCGCCATGGGCGCAGGCTCGGTCGACGCGGTGTAGCTGTGATGGTGCTGACTCGAGAGCGACGGAAGAGGGAGTCCGGCGTTGCGGAACGACGGAATGGGGATCGGCTGCGACGGGGTGTTGTTCTCCATGGGGTGGTGCACGCTCTTGGTCGAGTCGATGGAGGCGAGCGACGGCAGCGGGCGCTTGGAGACAGGTTGTTCCCACATACTCATGGAGCGGCGGGAGGCATGGTGGTAGTTGTACGAGTCCATCGCGCTAATCCGACTGCCCTGCGCGCGAGAAGGCGAAAAACTCAATGGCGTTCGCCCACCTTGAAAATGTGACTGGGAGCGTCTCTTTTTTAATTCTCTTGGGTTTTGTATACTGTATTATAATATTGCTTGGCCAAGATCCGTCTGATCTGATTAGCCAGTGACAAAAGGGGGTGCTCTTGACTGGCTCACTCTTTCACTTGCGTTCACTATGCTCGGACGATAGATGTGGCATGCGACATGGATTCCGTTTTCCAGACGCTTTTTGTTTGTCACTTGTTCTTCCACGTGCGGTCCCAAGCGCGTGGTGGTGCTTTGAGAGCAGCATCTCGGCCTTCTTTCCTGTGTCAAGCCGACCCTCAAAAGCAGCAAAGCAGCAGAAAAAGCAGCAACTGCAGTGGCAGGGGGGGCTTTTCGATCGAGCGTCTGTGTGTGAGGACCTGAAATATCTTGCGTTTTGTATGCTGGACCTCTCCCGGGACTTTAACTGCAACGTTGAAGTTTTGGAGCAGGTGGCAGGCCCACGGCGACCACAGGCGGCAAGACATGACGAAAGTTAGACTTGGGAAATGTATTCTTTGCGCTAGTGGGTGCGCTGGATACTCGAGCCAGCTGCGCAGGTCAAAGTGTTCATACTGAATCCAGTATTGAGTCGTAACCCGCCTAAGTGCGGCTGCGTGTGCGAGCTTCGAGCTTTGGTTGTCGATTTCGCAGCTCATCTACGGCTTCCGACACATGAACTTTGACCGCAAAGATGATCTGCGATGATGCTAAGGTTGATCGAACTTGTGCATGGCCGGAGATGGTCGTGGGAGATGTGACCACACGGGACGGTACATGAGTTCGACGCTAACACACGACGCAGTGTATGGGCCAATGGCCCTTCGTCTCACGGGCATGGGCATATCTGATTGGTTCGTTTGCTTATGAAACGCCTTGGGAAGTGTGGAGGCTGTTTGCAGACGGAGACTCTGATGCTTGACGATTGTTTATGGAGGTGAGGGCGAATATGTGCATGTTGTTTGTGTTGCTATGCCAACTTTATCGTTGAGCGGCGCAGTGAAGTCTCAGTTTGTCTATGACAATGTCACATGATGGACATAACATCACAACACCACAACCAATTTTTCAGTCTGACGACGCCGAATTGTCACCTGCGATGAACGCTTCACTGGACAACAGTGGGCTGTGCAATACCACCACCACTCATTCAGTGACGAGATATATGGAAAGCCTTGTACTACACGCCATAAAGTAGAGGAAAGCTCTCATTTGATCCATTATTTGATTCACATTTGGAGGATTGGCAATCCAATCCCTCATAAAGTGTGTGATGTGTCCACGCGCACTCAAATGCAAACACTTGACAAAATCTGGTCACGCGCTGGTCCTGCGTCAAAGCAAATGTGCCTAAACAATAAAACGTATTTCACCTCCTGATCAACTTGATTTGTGTATGCAGGTGAACCGTATCTGTACGTTTTGCAACATAAATACTGGTAGAGCGAATAAAAATGCGTAAAACGCATTGGTTTCAAAGCCTTCGTTGAAGCGAACGCGACGGCGACAAGTGCGATGTCATCGGACCTTCACTTTTTATATTTCACACTTACATAATGACACATTTGCATCCACTATCAGCTTCGGCGGTGCGGTCCATGGCAGGGGTCGCAACAGGCTTGGTTTGTACGGCCGTAACTTCCGCATTCACTTCTTCGACCACCTTGGCTTCGACCTTGGCTTCTTCAGCCTTGGCTTCGGCCACCACTTCTTCGGCCTTGGCCTCGACCTTGACGTCTTCGGCCTTGGCCGCCTCCGTCACTTCTTCAATAGCACCTTCAACCTTGACAACGGCTTCGATCTTGGCTTCTTCAGCCTCGACCTTGGCTTCAATCTTAGGCTCTTCAGCATTGGCTTCAGCCTTCACTTCTTCCACCTTTGTTTCGACCTTGGCTTCAACCGCCACAGCTTCAACCTTGACATCTTCCGCCTTGGCTTCGACCTTGGCCTCAATAACCGCAGCTTCGACCTTGACGTCTTCCACCTTGGTTTCCACCTTGATTTCTTCCACCTTGGCTTCCACAGCAATAGCTTCAACCTTGACGTCGTCGACCTTGGCTTCCACCTTTTCTTCGACAGCCTTGATTTCAACCTTGACTTCCTCGACCTTGGCAGCCACCGCCGCCACAGCTTCGGTCGTGACGGAGGAAACAAGGGACTTGGCGGCAAGCTTCACTTCGTCAGTCGCGGCCTTTTGGGATTCCACAACCGGCGCAGCAAGAGCAGCTTCCACAGCAGTGGGGGCGGCGTCAACCACAAGAGCGGCCACTTCAGGCGCGGCTTCGACGGCGGGTTCTTCGTGGACTTCGGGGGACTCCTCAGCTGCGGGGACCTTCTTTTCGTGCACGACAGGTGAACTGTTGCTACCGATTTCTTCGTCGGACGATTGGTTGTCCGAGTGGTGGTGGTGGGCGAGGGCGTGCTTCTTGAGCAACTTGGCAACTAGGGACAGATTCGATCAATATATGGACATCAAATGAGATCAACAGACTTCGCTTTTCGCTCACGACCCACTCAACGTTGTGCGTCTTGACCGCCCCGAGGATGCGCTTGGCACCAAATTCAGGGTTCTTAGCCATCACGGTCTTCATCGCATGGACCAATTCCATCTCAGCGGGAGTCGTCGTAGCCATGGTTCTTGCAGCACTCTGAATTTCCAAATGATTAGCAACATCGCAAGCCAGAGATGGCCAAGTTCAAACTTCGAACTCCTTGGATCTCGCATGTTGATTCTGCGGAGGCCTTTCGTTTGCCCCCACGTGTGAAAAAATAGCTGGCATTTTGTATGCTGCAGTATCTCATTTAATTTTATGATCTATCACGCTCCTAATTAGACATTTTTAATTCGGATTTATCCGAAGTTTAGCAAGCCAATCGAAAAATCGTTGAACCCCGTCGCTGATTGGCCAGCGTTACTTATCCCAACTATTGGTAACAAGGCGGCCATCGAACCTTTGGAGCAAAGCCAGCGACGATGGATCTGCCCTGTCTGGTGCATGACAAAACGTGTGGGGGATTATGGCGCTTGAAACGAGGTGGGAAATCTACCTCCGCACATCCTCACTTGTGTTGACAAGTTGATCAGTTTGTAACGAGCTTCCACCCACACTTTGTTAATGCTTCGAAGTTCGCTGTTCGTGCGCCGATGTTGTCGGCACTTACAGTACTATGTTAACATTTGACGACTATATCCTAGTCACCTGATGCGACAAACGTGACCGGTCGCACATCACATCCCCTCTCCCGCCAAGTGCCGCGAAACATTGGTCTGTCAACCCAGCACGAAAGCTCACCAAAGCTCAGAGAAGATCACGAGAAGACCAAGAGAGTCTCGAATGGTCTTTTGGTTGTTCTGTCATATCCGGATGATGTGTTGAACGTCCCGCAATATTATCCGGAAAGATGTTCTCCCAAACCAAGGTGCTTGTGGCGAGCACCGCCGTGCTCTACACCAAGTTCGTTGCGACCGTCGCGGTCCAAGGCGGAAAGCGATTTGCGGCTGGCACGCGTCCACCGGAGGACCGCATCTTCAAGTCGTTGAACCCCACGAAGACACCCCAGTCCTTCGGTCTCAATGCCGCCGCCGCAGTGAATGCCGCGGCTGCCGAAGAAGACGTGCGGTGGCAACGAATTGTCCGGAACGACCTTGAGAACATCCCCATGGGTCTGCTCGTCGCATGGGCTGCCGTGAACTCTGGAGGAAGCGAGGTCGTGAACTGCGCGGCCATTGGGGCCTTCACCGTGGCGCGCCTCTTCCACACGTACGCGTATGCTCAGGCGCTGCAACCCCATCGAGGCTATGCTTGGGGGCTTGGAACTTTCTCGGTGCTGGTTTTGGCTACCAACAGCCTCTACGGCCTTGCGACTGCTGACGACAAGCCAAAGAATGAGAAGTAAAACACGGAATAACATCGTGTGGAAGCCAAATTAAGGTGTACTAATCTACGAGGCCAACTTGGCACGACCTTGCTTGTTGGCTTGGATGTGTTTCGTGGCTTGTTGAACAACTTTTTGTTGCTGGGGAGCTGGCTGGGCCTTTTGTTGCTGAGGTTGCGTTTTTTGTTGCTGCGGTTGAGCATTTTGTTGCTGGGTCGGCGTCGCGGGCTTGCCCTTTTGCTTCTTCCCAGCCGCCGGGGCCGCCTTTTTGGGCGCTGGTTCGACCCAGTCAACCAAGACCGACATGATTTCTCCTTGTGCTTCGCGGCTTTCCTTCTTCTCCTTGACGCTCGTGCGACGCGACTTGACTGTTTCAAACCCAGTCGAGTCATCATACGCTTCGACGGCTGAATTGGCCACCACGACCACATTGCCCACTTGGTGGCTCACGTCAGCGCTGCGTTGGACGCTGGAGGGGCGACGCTGGAT
>VJMH01000198.1:0-14297 GCA_009835185.1 Aphanomyces stellatus
AGGCCACGCTGCCGTCGCTCGTGGGCACGGAAGGCAGCGGCGTTGTGGTCGCGGCTGGCGGCGGATGGGTGCCGTGGTACATGGTCGGCAAGCGCGTCGGGATCATCAAGTCGACGGGAGGTGTGTGGGCCGAGTACGTGGTGGTGGACGCGATGACGTGCATCACGCTCCCGGACGACGTGTCGTTCGAAGGCGGGTCGTCGTGCTTTGTGAACCCGCTCACGGCCGTGGCCTTTGTCGAGATTGCGCAGGCGCGCGGCGTCAAGGCGATCGTGCACACGGCCGGCGCGTCTGCGGTCGGCAAGATGCTGGTCAAGCACGCGGCGGACGTCGGAGTGGACGTGATCGCCGTGGTCCGGCGGCCCGAACAAGCCGCGGCTCTCCAAGCCATCGGCGCCAAGTACATGATCGACACTTCTGTGCCCGACTGGAAGTCCAAGTTGGCGTCGCTCACGTCGGCGTTGGGCGCGACGTTGGCGTTTGACGCGGTCGCGGGCTCGCTCACGGGGGAGCTCTTGGAGTGCATGCCGAATGGGTCAGAAGTCCAGGTCTACGGCGGCTTGTCTGGCCAAGCCAGCAGCGCCATCAACCCCCGCGGTCTCATCTTCCAAGACAAGAAGGTCCGCGGCTTCTGGCTCGTCCAGTACCTCGCGGGCGCCGGCATGTTTGCCAAGATGGCCATGATCAAAAAGGTCAAGCACGGCCTCAAGACGGCGTTCGAAACCACCATCAACACATCGTATCCGTTGGAGCAGGCGGTCGCAGCCATCCACGATTACACGGGCAATATGAGCGACAACAAGATTGCGTTCAAGCCCCCCCAGTCGGCGTAGATATCGTCAGTCTGACTGAATAAGTTATATATATGTCCATGCCACAAAGCATTGGTTCTTGACTGTATACAGCCAATCGACAGGGGCCAGGTGTACTTTGCTCTGGCCGGGACAAGGAGGACAAATGACGGTGGTGTCGCCACACGAGTCAAGTACGATATGAATTGAGTGGTTGTAGTATATAGTGGCATCTTGTTGATGATATGCTGCATAGTGAGAAATTATGGACGTGAACAATAGCTTGAACCAATGCGGGCTCACGCGCTCAGGGAATGTGGTGGTACACACGAGGCCACTTGCATAACATTTGACGCTCCCTCTTTTACAGAACGGTTGTTTTGGTCAAAGCGTTTGGATGGCTGAGCTTTTCAAATACTTTGACCAAAATGTGAGCCATATGATGGCTCCCATCTCACAGAGCAAACACAACTTGCGGTAGGTGTGCCACGTGTACCCCACCGACGATTCCATTGTTTACTCGTCGATGCATCGCTGTAAACAATCGTTTCACCTTCTTCTCCAGCTCATTTTCAACCACTGCCTCGATCGGAGTTGACCTTTACACTCGAGCACGATGGTCAGCCAAGTGTGGTGAGACGAATGACCAAACGGACCAAGCTCAAAGTTGGGACCTGACGCGACTTGTCCAAAACGGTCGTCAACCAGCAGTGGACTCTTCTGGTCGCAAGTACATGGCATTGGCATACTTGAAGATATGGAACGATGATGGTCATCGTTGAGGACTCTCACAGACACCAAGACGGGAAATATATCTTATCTGGGGACATGGAGGCTTGAAGAGCACCGAAATGTCGAAATATAGATTCAAGCGTGCCATGACTCAAGCTTGTAATCATTGTATGTCAGTCCGACGGGAAGAGATGAAACGTTGTCCCGCCACCGATTCCTGAAGCTTCCATTACGAGGTCACTTTTCAATCTCTATTCGCCAACTCCAAATGGGCTCGGTCCAATGGCACTCGCATGATGCAATCGTTTGGTCATGAGGATATCCCAATAGTACTAGGCGACCATATATTCATTTCCTTTGGTGAGTCGTCGTTTTACCCTTTCCTGTCACACGGGAGCATGTATTGGGTGGCATAATTAGCCACCCCGACAATCTATTCTTGGCGTTTGGCGCAGGAAAGGTCGCTCGAACCGAGGGGTTTCCCACTTCGACTTTTGCTCTCTCTCACGGGCGAGAGAAGCAGGCAGTCGTAGTAGTCGTCGTCACCATGGTTCGGCGTGCCGATGGTCTCCTCGGTCAAATCGCGACGCTCATGTGGAAGAATCGGTTGCTCAAGCAGCGCCATTACATTGCGACGGCGTTTGAAATCGTGATTCCTGTCATCATGGTCCTCCTCTTCTCGTGGTTCAAGACGCTCCAGCCCAACGAAGCCATCCCCGCGGGCTGGACCGTCCGATCGACCAACATGAGTCTCTTTGCCGCGTCGTACAACATGCTCGGTAGTACGTTTGGACTCTCCTTGCCCTACCAGTCGCCCGTCTTTGGCTTTACTGAAGTATCCATGTCAGGCTTTCTACTCGGGTACGCGCGTGCCTCGTCTCTTTTTCTCTCTCTCACCTCTTGTCAGACTGTCGCACCTTGCGTGGGATGACTTTTTGAGCAACTCGACGGCGTCGCTTGAGCCGACGGATTCGATCACATGCCAGACCAAATTCCTCCGCTTTGGCTACACAAGCAGCACGCCGACGTCACCGCTTTTTGTACCTGTCGAATGCCGCGGTATGCCATCGATCCCAGCCATCCATCCTCATACGCTGCTATTTCGTGTAGGCCAAGTCATTCCATATCGGATTGCCGTTGCGCCCAAGAACCATTTTACGCAAAATTACTTTAGCGCGACGATGGAGGCATGGTATCCCGCGATTCCCCTCACGAACCACTCGATTCCAACCTATGGCAACGACACCCCGATCATTCCAGCGTGGAAGGACGCTGTCATGTTTTTTGACACGGCCGACGACCTGCAAGCCTATGTCGGGGGTGATGATATCCTCCGACTCTCACTTGACTGACTTCACCCTTCTAGGCACAACCTATGGCACGGACGTGACCCACCCCAAGATCTACGCCGCGATCGTTTTCAACACGTTTCCAACGGACGCGCAAATTGGCACGGCGACACCCATCGACTACACGCTACGTCTGAAATCGACCCAAGGCCAAGGGGGCGTGATGGGAGACGTCCCGCACACGGACAAAAATACGCAAGCCTTTGTGAATCCCCTGGCCAAGAACCTCAATCAGCAGTACTACGGCCGCTACGTCCAACATGGCACAGTCACGCTACAGACGCTCGTCACGCGCTTCCTTGGCTGCCTCCCCACGTGGAACCCGACGGCCATGACGACCGACGGCACGTGTCAGCAAGTCAAGTCAACTGCAGTCGCAACCACAGCCGTGGCCACGACTCTCTTTAGCCAGCTCCTTCGCGATGGCGTGCTCACCGACGCCCTTGACCAGCTGGCCGGCGACGCCCAGTTGGGACTGAACCTCAACGTCACGTCCCTCGCCCAGCAATTGCCGCTTGCATCAAAAATGGCGTTGATGCGTCCGCTGCTCCAAGCGCCGCAAGCATACGCTGGCGCCATCACGTACCCGTTTCCGATCCAAGCGTACATTTCCGCGCCGTTTTACAGCATGGTTTCGTCCGTGTTTCCGCTGGTTTTTATCCTCGCCTACCTCCTCGCGGTCTCGCGTGTGATAGTCGTCCTCGTCCAAGAAAAGGAAACGCGGTCCCGCGAACTCATGAAGATTCTCGGCATGGGCGAGTCGGCGATCTTGCTGTCGTGGTACTTGACGTACTTTATCATCTTCTTGGTCAGTTCCATCCTCGCGGGCATTGCCGGGACGCTGCTCTTTCCCAACACGAATGGCGGCTACCTCTTTATCCTCTTCTTCTTCTTCTGTGCGTCGATTTTGGCATATGGGTATTTGATTTCCGCCATTTTTTCCAACTCCAAGACCGCCGCCATGGTCGGCTGCTCGGTATTTTTCATCATGTACTTCATCTCGTCGGCCGTGTCGTCGGCGGCCGAGGGCGGCAAAATGGCCGTTTCAATCCTCTCACCCTGTGCGTTTGCGTTTTGCATTCAGGTATTCACGCTGTGGTCTTTTGACTGAGTTCCCTAACCCTCGACTAGACACTAGCCAACGTCGAAGGCGTGTCCACGGGCATCACGGCGGCCAATGCCAACTCGCTCTACGGCAACTTTCGTTTCCAAGGTGGTCTTGGCATGCTCATCTTTGATTTTGTCCTCTACACGCTCCTCGGCCTCTACTTGCAACAAGTGTTGCCCCAAGAATATGGCACGCCCCGGAAATGGTACTTTCCATTCCAGCCATCCTATTGGGTTGGCACGGGCGCGTCAGCCAAAGTTTTGGACAAGGTTGCTGACGCCGAGCCCGACACGGCTAATGTTGAGCCCGTCAGCGCCGAACTCAAGGTTCTAGTACACTATGGCAGGTTGCCGGTGACACTCGTGACTAGGCGCAAGAAGACGACGGCCGGGCGTTGAAGATCCGAGGCATCGTCAAGACGTTCCAGACACCCATGGGCATTACTAAAGTAGCTGTGAATGGCGTGACGCTCACCATGTATCAAGATCAAATCACATGTCTCTTGGGCCACAATGGCGCTGGCAAGGTACGACCGTTAGATGTGATTCGTCACAATATTTCGGAATCGTAGACAACGTTGATTTCGATCCTCACGGGCATGGCATCGACGTCGCAAGGGAACGCGTTCTTTGGTGGGCATTCCATCTTGACCGACATGGACAAGATCCGCCAATCCCTTGGCATGTGTCCGCAACACGACGTCCTTTACGCAGACATGACGGTCGAAGAGCACTTGCTCTTTTACGGAAAGATCAAAGGCTACCACGGCAAGGAACTGACTGATGTTGTCTCGAGTACGCCCTTGATTTTGATTGGAATGCCAAACATCGTGTCAATTCTAGGCAAGATCAAGGAAGTGGGACTCACAGAGAAGCGCCGTGTCATGTCGGTGGCGCTCTCGGGTGGCATGAAGCGCAAGCTATCGGTCGCGATTGCGCTGCTTGGCGACAGCCATTTGGTCTTTTTGGACGAACCGACGTCGGGCATGGATCCATACAGTCGTCGCAGCACGTGGTACGTGCCATTTCTGGGAGTTTCAATCTCATATCGCTTGTAGGGAGTTGATTCTCAACAACCGCCTCAACCGCGTGATTGTGCTCACGACCCATTTCATGGACGAAGCCGACATTTTGGGCGATCGGATTGCCATCATGGCCGAAGGAAAGCTTCGTTGTTGTGGCTCGTCGCTCTACCTCAAAAACAAGTATGGTGCCGGGTACACGCTCACGATTGTGAAAACGAGCACGGCGACGGCAGGGTCTGTGTCAGTCTCCACCACTATGTCACTCAACGCTCGTAGGGACGAAGCCAAGCTCGTGTCGTTCATCCAAAGCCACATTCCCACGGCCACGGTGCTCAGCAACGTCGGGTCCGAAATGAGCTTCCAATTGAGCATCGAAAGCGCCCACGTGTTTCCATCCATGTTTGAAGCGCTCGAGTCGCCTTCAACGCAAGCCGAGCTCCAAGTCACGTCCTTTGGCGTGTCTGTCACGACGCTCGAGGAAGTGTTTATCAAAGTCGCGGAAATCGGCGACGAAGATGGCCAACATACGCTCGACAAGACCAAAGCGCCGCAGCAAAAGGCAGCGCCGAGCTACTCGGTCCAAAACGTCCAAGTGTCGGCCCTCGCGGCGTTCGGAGGCCAGCTCTATGCGCTCGTGCAAAAGCGGTTCCGCGTCGCCCGCCGAGACAAGATGGTCATCCTCTTCAGCACGATCTTGCCCATCATCATGCTCTACATTGGGCTGAGCTCGCTCGCCCACAGTTCGATACTCAACAACGACCCAAGCATTGCCCTCACTCCCGCGGCGCAGTACGCCAACGGCAAGAACACACCCGCGCCCTACGTGTGTGCGGTCGACGACGGCGGTCTCTGCACCCAGTGGGCGGCGCAAATTCAACGCGCCTCGGCCACAGCCATTCCGCTGGCGACGCCAGATCCGGCCTTGACGGTGTTTGGCACCAAGTACAGCCAAAACATGCCCATGATCAAGCAGTTCTACGGACCGTACGCTGACACGTGCTTGTTGACGGGGGAGAAGCTTTGGTTGCGTGGCTACAACGACCAGGTCGACGGGCAATATGGCGGCTACGTCCTCTACGGGTCCATGACCGATCAAATGATGAGCTACGATTTGTTTGTGAATACGACAGCGACCCACGCGACCGTCGTTTACAAAGCCATCTTGGACGAAGCGATGATTCAAGTGGTCGGTGGCACGACCAATCCCGTCACGGTGTGCCCATATATCATTTTCACGCAATTGTCTCACGGGTGGGTAGGTCAATTTGTACCCGTTTCCAATCTTGGCCACGACCAAGGCGCTGTTTGGGGCGGCGCTCTCGTTTGCAGCGTGCTTGTTTATTTCGATCGCCATGACTTTCTTCCCTGCCTCGATCGTCGTCTTCCTTGTCAAGGAAAAACAAAACGAATGCAACGCCAAGCACCAACAGCTTGTCTCAGGCGTGAGTTTGACGGCGTTCTGGCTCGCCAACTTTGTCTTTGACATCCTTTTGTACATGGTACGGACGGCGTATGTAGCACATTTCTGACGTTTCCCCATCAGGTTCCACTGGCTGCGGCCTTGCTCATGATCAAAGGGTTTGCAATCCAAGCTCTCACAGGCCCGAGCGACTGCACGACATGCGCGATCGACACCCCCGCGGCCGTTGGCGTCCTCTTTTTTGTGTTTGGGCTCGCCATCATCCCCTTCACATATTGCCTCTCGTACATCTTCAAGCAAGCTTCGACGTCGCAGATGTACACGCTCCTCATCAACATGGTGCTTGGCCTGATCCTCATGATCGTCTCGTTCGTGCTCGATCTCTTCGACTCGACCAAGGACATCAACGCCTCGCTCATCTACATCTGGCGTCTCTCGCCCCTCTTCTGCCTTAGCAACGGTCTCCTGCGCTTGAGCCTCCATTCGTTGCTTGCGAATCGCGCCGTGGGTGGCGGCACGTCCGCCCCCGTGAGTGCCTTCTCCAACGACGTCATGGGCAAGGAGATCACGTACCTCATCGTGCTCTCGTTTTGCTACTTTTTCTGTGCCGCTGGCATCGACTTTGCCTTGAGCTTCCCCAAGATCAAGGCCTTTTTTGTCCGGGACCCGCAGCTGCCCTTGCCCGCCCACGACGTTGACGAAGACGTGGCCGCCGAAACGGCGCGTGTCCTCGATGGCAAAGCCGAAGGCGACATGCTCATCATCCGAAAACTCAAGAAAGTGTATCAAGGCAACAAGATTGCCGTCCGAGAAATCTCGTTTGGCTTGCACAAGGGCGAGTGCTTTGGTTACCTTGGGGTACGTTGCGATCATCTGCGACCAGTGTCTCATGTTTCTGATATCTGATTCTCGTGGCGGATTTTTCTGATTCGGTTGATGTAGATCAACGGGGCGGGCAAGACGACGACGATGAAGATGCTCACGGGCGACATCCTCCCCACCTCTGGCGGGGCGACGCTCGGTGGCTTTGACATCCTCACGCAGCAGCTCCAAGTCCGCCGTCTCGTGGGCTACTGCCCTCAGTTTGACGCGCTCTTTGACTTGTTGTCTGTTCGCGAGCATTTGGAATTGTTTGCTCGCATCAAGGGTGTGCCTGGGAAGGACGTCGAGATGGTCGTGAAGGAGAAGATGCGGCAGATGAATCTCAACTCGTTTGAACACAAGCTCGCGGGGACGCTGAGTGGCGGCAACAAGCGCAAGCTATCGGTCGCGATTGCGATGATCGGGTCGCCGCCCATCATCTTCTTGGACGAACCGTCCACGGGGATGGATCCCGTGAGTCGTCGGTTCATGTGGGACGTGATCGCCGACATTTCGACGACGCAAAAGGAATCGACGATTGTGCTCACGACCCACAGCATGGAGGAATGCGAGGCGCTGTGCACGCGCGTCGGAATCATGGTTGGCGGCCGCCTTCGGTGCCTCGGCAGTGTCCAACACCTCAAGAATCGCTTTGGCGATGGCTTTCTCCTTCATGCCAAGGTTGATTTGCCGAGCGTCGATGGCATCCAAGCCTTCTTTGACTCGGATGTGAAGGCCCACGTCTCGTCTGTCCACGCCGATCTGTCCAAGGACGAGGTCCGTCGTCGTGCCTGCCACGTCATGATGACACTCGCTCTAGGGCATCGCACTGTGTGCCAAACTTGGCGCGAAGGATCGTAGCGACTGGCTCTCGCCCCAACACGCAACAGGGTACGCACTCGCGGCCGTGTGGGACAACACGGGCAAGTTGCCCGCAAGCACATTCTGCGCGTGGTGGTTGGGTGAAACGCGGTTCCTCCACCTCCAGGCATTCTTGACGGAGACCTTTGGCAACGTGAGCTTGCTCGAGCGTCAGAACGAACACTGTCGGTTCAAGCTCCATGAACATGCCGACGCGCCGCTGCGCCTCTCGAGTGTGTTTGCGAGAATGGAGGCGAGCAAGGACTCGCTCTTTATGAAAGAGTATAGTGTGTCCCAGACGACACTCGAACAAATCTTCAACTCGTTTGCCAAGCAGCAAGACGAAGAGAAGATTGTCGCGCGTGGCGTCGAAACCAAATCGGCGTAATGGTGCCAACTGAAGGTTGTATGGATGATTCATGATTAATATACACTTGATAATGGATGTGGTCAAGACCGTCATCCTCGTGGGGAATATCGGACACTAGCACAGGCATCACGCTCGCCCTCGCAGTGTACCTTGGGGCAGCGATCAAATACCGATGCAACGTAGTTCATACTGTAAATGGATTGGCTACAGTCGACGGCACAAATCAATCGTCAAGGCAGTTGAAGGCCGGGTGTACCCATGGCCCATTTATCCCTTTCGATGAAAATGCCAAGCCCAACATCACTTTCGAGGCTTCCTGTCCAATTGCCATTGAATCGAGTTGTGTACTTAGTGTATTACATGCATAATAAACAGTAGCTAGGGCACCAGTGAATTTACAACTCGAACGTTTCATGGCGAATGCAAAATTGGGTACGTCCTTGAAAGGTCGCGTCGACTGCTTGGCCAAGGGACTTTGGTCCGGACACAAAGACGCCGATCGTTTGGGTGGTCAGGACGGACTCGCGCAGTTGCGTCGCCAACTCTGACCAGACAATGCGACCTTGTTGGATGTGAAAGTGCGATTCGAACGACGCCGCAAACGGCATCAATTCCGCAGTCGACCCAGCGTCGTTGGTGGTCGACGACATCGGAGCAGTCTTGCCAATGTACGTGATGAGATAAGCCAAGTAGGACCCCCCCACAACGACACACCACTCGACGATACGTTGGATGGGCCAGAGATTGGCGCGGGGTGTCTGGATCTTGTGACCATACTTGACGAGGGCGAGGAGGCCACCGCTGCATCCAAAGGCCAAGACGAGCAAGAGCATTCGTTTGGTCGTGCTCAGGTGGGCATATGGCCTGGCGTCGGCCGCGGGCTTGGCCAAGTCAAACGTCTCGCGCTTGCGTTCTTCGCCCAGTGGGTCGACACCCGGCGCACATTCAAACGTCCCAATTGCGTCTTGCGTCACGCGCAGCTCGAGATGCAGTCGACCACTCGCGACCGATTCGAGCGAGAGCAGCCATGGCTGAAACTGCTGCAGCATGGCCAAGCTGCGGACGTGCCACACCAGCCAAACAGTCTGCTGCACCTGCGTGGCAAGGATGGTTGTGATTTGGCCCATGAACGGCGTGATGCCAATGCCACCTGCAACAAACACGACTGCGGCATGCGACATTGGGATTGGCGACGCCTGTGTGTACCCACCGTCCATGTACAGGACGGGGGTCGTCTCCCCCGCTTCACAGGCTTGGGTGTACGCGTACAGACGCGACGTCCACGGGCCAATGGAGCGTACGTACAGCGTGATCGAGTGGGGGGAGGTGACGGGCGACGATGCGATCGAGAAAGGATGCCATTGGGTCTTGGAGAGCGCGGGGGCGTGGAGCCACACCGTGTCGCCGGCTGTATACGTCGTAGCGCATTGCACGGTGAGCTTGACCACGTTGGCGGGAAGCGCATTGGCCTCAGTAACGGCAACAGGGGCGGTCACTGTTGCCATCGAGTACATGCGATTGACAAGGTAGAGCACGATGGCTGCATAGATGAAATAGAGAATGTTGACCCAGTGCAGTGTGACAAAGAGCGAGGCCGGGATGAAGAGAAAGTGGGCGGCCTTGAAGGCACCAAAGTGGTGGCGGCGCACGTACGGGATTGAAGTCGCTCCGATGATGAGAAAGCACAGCATGGCAAGGATACCAAAAAAATACTCCCAGTTGGTCATGCCTTTGGTCCCGACATCGCAGTTGTAGCACGGAAGGAGCGCCATGATGCTGCTCTGGGTTCGAATGTAAAACGTGAGAAAGAACGCACTGTGGAGAGCGAGTGCGAGGGTCGTAACGACGGCGAGCCAGTTGTGGTACTTGACACCACGGGCATACGGGATGTTGAGCCATTCCATCCAAAAGCAATGGCGCGTCGCTGGCAATGCGAGGAAGACGAGGTTAAAGAGCCCTGTGAAGCCAAGGGCCGTGCCGACGTTCGAGATGGTTGTGTTGGTTGAGCTTGTCGTCTTGTGTCGCTTGATGTATTGGTGGTGAAACACAAGGACGTTGCCAGCGACGACGATCAATAGGAAAAGCAGCTCGCCGTAACTGATGACGCAGCGGAGGATTGTAGGCTTGCGGTGGAGCCACGCGGTCGCGCCAACGGGGAGGCTAAAGGCACTTGGACGGAGCACAAGGACAACGAGCGATCCAGCGAGTGTGGGCAAGACGAGCCCAAACCAAACATACGTGACGGGAACCATTTCGTTATGGCCCGAGCCCTTGACCTTGGCGTTCACGCCCCACCACGCCGAGACGCGCGGGGCAAAGTCCGTCGTGTACCATGGAAACGAAAAGGACATGGCTGTCAGGATGGACAAGACCATGCAGAGGCCCACAACGCATTGACCAAAGACGTAGACGATGCGGCGGGCCGGCCAAGAGGACGCTTTGGGAGGCTCCATGTCGTTCGTGGCGTAGCCGCCGCCGCCGCCATCACCAAAGTCGTGGATGACGCCTTGAGCGGCTGTCTTGGGGGTCGACAAGCCTTGGTACGTGGGCGAAAGCAGGCCTTGCATCGAGGTCAAGCGAGCCAAATTCAAAAGTGAACGAGAGCGTGTCGACACCTCAACACGTCCGGATGGAGGCCGATTGCTCCGGCATATAATGCTTCGAAAAACGACGAAAGGGTGGACGCGAGAAATCGAATGTTTGGGCCGACGGGTGTATGTGGGACGCGACACGGAATCAACATGGTGGTTTTCAAGAGGGACGGAGAGGAGAGACGAGGGTGAGAGCTTGATACAGCGACACCAGGCTCGAAGGCGGGCTGGCGTCGGACCACGCTGCCGCATGAAGGAAGTTGTCGTTTGGCGCATGGAACAACACTCGAACCGTTAGCGACGCACACCAAGGTGTCTTGAACGGCATGGATTGGAGGAGCCACGTCTTCGAAAGTGTTTTCCGCGACGTGATTGCACAGAGGACGCGTGCCCGGCACAATCGAAATTCGACGCGGCGCGAACCGGTATGGAATACTTCGAAGTATTATTGTGTGTTTGAAGTGTATGGAGCTATAACGGGTGGCCATAAGTGCGATCGACAAGAGGCGCCAGTGCTTTACCCAAGCCCAGTGGGGGAAATGTCATCCACAGGCGTGTGATAACAACCAACAAAAACACCTTGGATTGTTCGCGGCATCGACTGTCGTGGAATGTCGGCGCTGGATAGCCTTTTCGGTGGCTGGACTCTCCAAATGAGATGAGGATGATGCCCCGTCGCGATGATAGCGCTCGATGTGTTGAAAAAAGAGCGTTTTCGAGCAATACCATGAATATTCCGACAAAATATTTGGTTCCGACACTCCGTTCCGACAACTTTATCCGGGTGACGGATATGAAACAAGGATCCCAACGAAACGGCGCGAGCTCCGCGCACGCACGTGGGCCCCAACACGACTTGGAAACTCACAAGCGAGAGAGCAGGTAGGCATACATGAATCCTCCAGTACGCAGGCATGCTGCACGCTGTGAGATTCGGCAGGTTTGAGCCCAATACTTGGAGCGCTCATAGTACGCTACCGCATCTCAAAGCACGCCTTGCATTGAGAGTATAAAGGTGAAGCTGAGCATTCTGCAATACGATGCGCGTCTTACTGTCGATGCGACGCAGGATTTTGTCGCGTGGCACCAGCCAAGGAAGCATACTTGTGGACACCCACCACCAACTTTCGCTCCACCTTGGCCTCTCAGTGGTTATCTTTCAGTCAGGCGCAGAGCGCTGTGAACAAAGAAAGTTTTCAGTCATCGTCCTTCGCGAGCCTGTGGCGCCAAGCGCGGAAACTCCAAAAGGACCGAGCGGGACGAGGAAGAGTGCACCAAGCTCATGCGCTACAAGCGCGCTCTCGTCTGTCCTTGTCTCCGGTAGGAACGACGCCATCCTTGTGAATGCCCGATTCGGCGCCAAGACTCCGTCCAGATTGTTAAAAACTGTGGCAAGTTCCTCACCACGCTCGATCGGGAACAATGGGGCGCACCAGGACATACATGAATTCAACCAATGGGGTTGATGCGTCTAATTAGGAGTGTTGTCCTCACAGTCGGAATTTAATGAAATATGTCGCGAAATATTGGAGAACTTACTTCTTGTATACCCCTCAAAATATTTCGTCGTCCATTCCGACAAAATACGTCGGAATCTGTCGGAATTGAACTGTCGGACTAACCCTAACCCTAATACCCCTATGATTGGTCAAAAGTGCTGGAGTTACGCTGTTTGATTGCTCAAATCAAAATATTAAATGGTTAGAAGAATTTGATTGGGTGAAATGAGATTATACAAACTCCAAGTGTTGTCGGAATATTCATTACAATCAACGTTTCGACGTTTCCGAGGGGCGCTTTGGTGGGCCACCACAGTTGATACTACTAAGGAAGCAAAACTCGGGTTCATGTGGCTATGTGCAAACAGAAAGGAGCCTACATTCCAGGCGTTGTTGTGGTATGTTGTCTTTGTGGATGCACACGCAAGAAAATATAACCGCTAATTGCACAGCCCCGATTGAAGCATGAGAGACTCGTGACGATCATTCCCTCCTTTGTCCCCCATCGAGTTGTTCTGAAACGATTTCAAAACAAACATAGAAAGTCAAGTGATTGTAATTTACCTACACCGACTGTGGGGGTTTGAACGCAATCTTGTTGTCGCTCATATTGCCCGTGTAATCGTGGATGGCTGCGACCGCCTGCTCCAACGGATACGATGTGTTGATGGTGGTTTCGAACGCCGTCTTGAGGCCGTGCTTGACCTTTTTGATCATGGCCATCTTGGCAAACATGCCGGCGCCCGCGAGGTACTGGACGAGCCAGAAGCCGCGGACCTTCTTGTCTTGGAAGATGAGACCGCGGGGGTTGATGGCGCTGCTGGCTTGGCCAGACAAGCCGCCGTAGACCTGGACTTCTGACCCATTCGGCATGCACTCCAAGAGCTCCCCCGTGAGCGAGCCCGCGACCGCGTCAAACGCCAACGTCGCGCCCAACGCCGACGTGAGCGACGCCAACTTGGACTTCCAGTCGGGCACAGAAGTGTCGATCATGTACTTGGCGCCGATGGCTTGGAGAGCCGCGGCTTGTTCGGGCCGCCGGACCACGGCGATCACGTCCACTCCGACGTCCGCCGCGTGCTTGACCAGCATCTTGCCGACCGCAGACGCGCCGGCCGTGTGCACGATCGCCTTGACGCCGCGCGCCTGCGCAATCTCGACAAAGGCCACGGCCGTGAGCGGGTTCACAAAGCACGACGACCCGCCTTCGAACGACACGTCGTCCGGGAGCGTGATGCACGTCATCGCGTCCACCACCACGTACTCGGCCCACACACCTCCCGTCGACTTGATGATCCCGACGCGCTTGCCGACCATGTACCACGGCACCCATCCGCCGCCAGCCGCGACCACAACGCCGCTGCCTTCCGTGCCCACGAGCGACGGCAGCGTGGCCTTGGACGAGTCGTTGTACTGACCCTTGAGGATGCTCAAGTTGGACGGGTTGATGGGCGAGCACTCGACCTTGACCAGCACTTGGCCGTACGCGGGCTTGGGCACGTCGATCTCGCGCACTTCAAAGCACGACGCGATGTCCGCTTGCTTGAAGTCGGTCACGAGCTTGGTCAGGAAGAGCGCTCGCATCTTGGTCGGGATGGTTCGAGTCATGTTGTTGTTGTTGTTACTGGTCTTGATGGACAATTGGGAAATGAGCCAACACGGAGCCAAGTCAAAGGTTGTGGGATTGCGTG
>VJMH01000199.1:0-13967 GCA_009835185.1 Aphanomyces stellatus
TGGACAAGACAATTTTGTTGTGAAAGCTTATCGCAATGGCTGTGACGCTGGTACTTTACCCTTTTCGCTAGTCAATGCAACGCCGTCTGTGGACATGTGGTCATTTGGGTGCATGGTGTTTCAAATGTTGAGTGGCCAAGAATTAGTTCCCACGGATATCAACCAAAACGTGGTCTTGGATTATATTCACAAGGCAGCAACATGGACAGACGAGAAGTTGAGACAACGAATCGATACTTTTATTGCCGACGAAGACGCCCAGGATTTAATCAAGAGGCTGTTGGCAGTCGACCCTACTAAACGATGGAGTGCGACGGATGTGCTGAACCACCCATATTTTTCTGGAATCAACGACACATGTGCTATGGTTGCTCAAGTGGAAGATCTGGTGAAGAGACAGGCTGCAATTCATTCCCAAGTAGCCGATTTATGTGAGCGTGAATCTTCTCGTGGTCAATTGCTGGAAGTAATCGGTGAGGATATCAAAGTTGCAATTTCGCAACTCGGACAAAGCGTGGCTTTTGGGCTCTTGGAAACCAGCGATGTGTCCGTGCCCACTTCATTTATCGTTTTGCCGTTCAAATCATTGGATAATGTGGATCCCGCCAGAGTGACGTCATTTTTGGCTCAGTTGTGGGACTCAGGCAAGAAGATGCAAACAGCCAAAGGAAGCAGCATTTGTGATATTGTCCAGCAACTGAATGCTGGTGACCCATTGTATCTCTATTTGATCGATGAAGACACTGGCAATGTTGTTATACCGGATGCCAAAGACCCTGTTTACCCCATTGAAATTAAGACCCGTGATGATCATTCGTTCATATTGATGAATTTGCCGCTCATCCAAAGCTCATTCAAAAGCCTAAAGACAGCAACTATGGGTACCAATTGGCTCCAACGCCTCCACGTCCTGCCGTCCTCTCAAAAAGCCAGAGATAAAAAGCCAGAAAAGACCAAGTCTGATTGGATCAAGCAGGTCCAGCAAGCCATTTTGGAACTATCTGAGCCAACCGCGTCATTTCAAGTGTTAAAAAAGGCATTGGACTTAAAAGAACCTGTGATATTTGTGCGGGGCGCAGCGCTGCGTGAGTTGAGGCAGTGGTTTGACACACACGACCCTAGCCACTCGTTCGCGGGACTGAAGCGAGTGATTACTAATCAAGGACGCGTGGTGTGGACGACCTCCGACGCACAGATTTTATCCGACGAGGCATGTTTGAACGATGAAGTGCAAAAAACACTCGAGCATATTCGAGACAGGTTCAAAAAAATAGCGCTGTAAGTAGTTGAGAACCACGAGCGATGGTTCAGTTTGCATTCCAGAACGAGTAAATACATGAAATATATTATTTGTACAAAGAATGCAGTGCTCGAAATCATAGCCGACCCTGTGACAGATGATTGCACATCAAATTACAAATGAACAGCATGTCGGTCCGCGTCGTGCGCGCCGAGCGCACGGACGCGGTCGCGCAGTACGTGATCCAGGTCGTGGACCTCCACACGCGGGTCATGTGGGTCGTTCGAAAACGGTTCCGCGAGCTGCATGCGTTCCGGAAGGAGATCAAGGCCATGTGCAAGGCGTCGCCGTTCGGCGACCAGCTCAAGTACCTCTTTGACCACCTCCCGTTCCCGAATCGCAGCGTCCATGCCGTCACGTCAGACATCATCCTTCGGCGGCAACTCGTGCTTGAAACGTTCCTCCGAAACGTCGCGAGCTTGTCGCCGGACTCGCTGCTCCACGTCGCCGTCGTCGGGAAGCTCCAGACGACTGTTCGCTTGAGAAATTAGACAATTTATCCACGGCACAAGTTTAGACGCTGACAATCGGCCAACACGTCTGCGTTAGCCATATCAATACCTTTCGCAGTCTACTCGCAGAGCTACCAGAATCCAAAATGACCACGTTGGTATTTCGTGCGGCCGAATTGTACTGAAATCAGTATACTGGCGCCATACCTCCAGGCAAGCCACCTGAAATCCTTGGTTTTGCATTGGAGTATACTGTTCGAAGAGGCGCTAATACTATTGCTCAAGTCATTCACAGCAATACGACGTCGATGTGGCAAATTTTAACTGTTCAATGTTCGGCTGCCAAACAGAGGAATAAATATTCGATGCAAAAAAGCCAGAACACGACGCGCACCATAAATCGTCGTGTGCGGGGTGTACAACAACATTGACAACCATAAATCAAGTTAATTCATCGACGATACCAACTACTGCAAAACGCAATCTCTGTGAATAAGTTTCAATTAAAGGTAAATATTGACCTGACAAAGATTCTGGAAATGTCA
Organism: Aphanomyces stellatus; assembly: GCA_009835185.1. Lineage (NCBI taxonomy): Eukaryota > Oomycota > Saprolegniomycetes > Saprolegniales > Verrucalvaceae > Aphanomyces > Aphanomyces stellatus. Next base: position 2,298 of record VJMH01000199.1, read on the forward strand.
AGGCGACGAATTGGTGTGAAAAATACTAGTATGTCGACGTGCGTATTTATACACTGCAGAAACGCTTCCCCCCATACATAACGTAGTACTCCGGAGTATTATGCTTTTTCTGTAAATTTTGGTTTTTGTTGTGGTTTGGTGAATCGACGAGCAATCGCGCTGGGTCACAGAAAGCACAAGCAAAACTCACCCCTGATGTGATTGGTCAGCTTCAACCAATCAAATCGTCTCATTTAGTTTCAGCCAATGGGCACGATTTGCTGCTCGATTTGCTCGCACGATCACCCCCTCCAAATTCGCATCAAATCGGCAATACTCGTTGGTAACATAATCAGTGGTCGGCGACGAAAACACGCGCACTATCACATCACTTTTGTCGGTAACACCCCTGCCATAAAAACAAGCAATCTCAAATCGACCAATCATTCGCGATCAATTCGAGTGCACGGGTTCCTCGAAAGTTCAACTTGTGCAGAGGTAGTTGTATTTCGAATGGTTGCATTTCTTTTTTACGATTCGCATGCCAAGCACGTCAAGCCAACTGGCACTGGAGTTCAAAGTCCAAGGAATCCAAAGCACCAAATGGTGTCAATTCCTCGTGGTTGGCCAAACTTTAGACATTTTGGACTCCTACAATGGCGGTCGTTTGTATTCGATGTCTGTGGAACACATTACAATACAATATCTCTCGGGCCACCACTTCCAGCTCCAGAAGAAGGGCAAGCCATGTCTGCTTTTCTCCTCCCCGAGCACGAGGTTGTTGTCCAAATTGGAAACTGCTCTACAATTGGCTTGCGAATCCGTCAATTCGACACTGCCACCTACCTCGGACTGGGCCAATCTCATTGATGTGGCGTCTGCCATTGTTGAGACCGAATCCAATCAGCCATTGGCAGCCATTCCCTCGCAATGTCATTATACTGTCGACGACATGCTTGGCTATTTGAACCAAATGAGCGAAATATTCGCTGCTCTCTTGGAGAATTGTACGTCGACCGAAGGACTATACGATGGTCTTTTGGACATGGAAGCAGAATTCGTGATGATTTCGGCGTCAAATGTACTGGAAACCTTGGACGATCACAGTGATGACGTCATCCCCGTTTGCAATCTCACGTCCTTGCGGGAGATTTTAAATCATTGCCCCCATTGCCACGACCCACTCACGACCTTGGACATGTACTCCATGCACGTGCAAGCCATGTATATTGTCTGTCGAAAATGTGGGGACTCAAGATCGGATACGAAACGTTTCAACTGCAAGCACTGCGTCAAGCACAAGGAAATGCAGTACTCAAGTGGCCCCCTTTACCCCACGATGGTTGCATGTCAACCTATTTGGATATTCTAGATAGTCAATGGCAGAAACAACCGATGCTTCAAGACCAGCAAGCAATGCGTTGCAAGCTGAACACGGCGTTGGCCAAGTACTGCAACCGACCATTGGGCACTTTGGGATTTGATTTCATCCTCACGATGATGCACCATCTTAATTTGAGCAACTGTTTCCACACAAACATGGAGTATTGGATGCAGTCGATTGTGCTTCAAGCATGCCTCATCCGCTACAACAAATTCCTGCATCTCACAACTCTCTACCCCAACGAAATGCTTGTTCCGACGTGTGACATTTTACTGATTGAATCGGCCAAAACGAATGAAAGTTACGAAGTAAGTCCGAACGAAACGCTGCCATTTGCTCTTCCTGCCATCACCGCCCTCGTTCATGGCGACAAGCAATCCGTCTTGGAAGCGTACATTCGCACCTGTGTGTTGTGGTCCACTGCATTTGACGAACCTTACTCCTCCTTTGCCCCCAATTGGCTGCTCGAAAATCTCTCTGTGGACATGAAACGTGCACTTGCCCAAGGAAAACTCAAACTTTTGTTGCCATCGCCTGATTGCCGCTTTGTTGGTGTGGACGACATTTTTCAGGCCGTGCCAACATTTCATTCACAGTGTAGTTCAATCCTTCCAGCTGCCAAGTCTGTCTTTGTTGCCGTCATCGGTACACCCATCATGGATGACCGCTTGGCCTTCGACACTTCACCCCTCAAGATGCTATTGGTCGATTCCCTCCCGCTGCCAACTCTGTACTTTCGTCACTGGGCACTTGTGCCATGCAACCCGTGGCCATTCTTTATGGACGTGGCAAAGTCGATCGTTCAAGACGAACAACGTCGCCTCGATAGCGAAGATAATGGTTTAGCATTACTGGATTGCAATTTGCACCGCACGGTACCGCTGGAAACACTTTATGCGTGGGACCCCATACACCCATTTTCGAATCAAAACAAGGAAAACATGCATGCACACGCACAACAACGAGGTTAGAAGGAATTCAAACTGACTGAGAGCTGATTTCCATCAATGGCTTGATTGGGGAACGTGCCCAATACCAAATCAGCAGAAAGTGAGCCAAGAAATATTTATCGCTTCGAAATATGTATCCATTGGTTTCTTAATATAATCGAAACCTTTAAAGGGCTTTCGCAACAAACTGTGTTTCGTGTGTCACCTACAAAAGTCAATAAAATAGTATGTATCGAACGATATTGTAATCTAGAACATACTCTCAAGTTTCGTCAGTGCAAGGACTAGATTGCAGGAACGAGTTTCGATGGTTTTTGCCTTGCTACCAACGTTTTACTGGTATGGGAGTTGTGTTTTAACTCATAACTATTTATCAACACCATCTCTCGGGAGGGTGTCTTGTTGAGAGGTCTCTCGGTCAAAGTAATTCAATCTAAATATACCATTTAAGTTTATGCAAGAACATGAATAAAGAAACGATAGTCACTTTGTCAACTTCGACCTATAAAGCTGCTCATATTTCGTACGACATCGTTTGCTAGCTTTTTTTCACATACATTCGAGTGAATTTTTCCCGCCATTTTTCACTTCTGCCTACTGAGTTCACACTCGTGCCTCGGAGGTCCATAGCACGCGCCATTGATTTGCAATCACTCGCTTCAGTCCCGCGAACGAGAGGCTGCACGGCAAAATCATAAATAAAGTTGGTACGGAAACTTCGCAAGTATACAAATGATGACGATGCACCAAATTGCCGTTAAAATTTCATCGGACATGTCCAACACAAGTAGTTTCATTGCTGCTTCGTTGCTTAAATGTCGTGCACAGCACTCGACAAGCAGTGTTCCCTTCTACAATGCAACATCAATGAGCAAATATGTAATTTTTCTGTACATCGTTCGTCAAGCGAGAGATTTCATAGTGTTTCAAAATTATTGTTAACACGTCGTATTTACCATGCACTATCGAATATTCCACCCCCTAAATAAATAAAGATAACGCGTTTGCTTGTTGTCACTGCACCTTTTCAATCTTTAGATCGTTACGCTCTGCCAGTAGACGAATTATTTCCAAGTGGCCTTTCTGTCTTGCACACTCAAAAGCCGATTTTCCATCCTATACGAGATTGTGGATAAGCCAAAGTAATTCCATGGCTGTAGTGGACAGTTCGTTTGGATGTTCAAAAGATGTAGATAGAACGATTACGAAAGTCAAGTTGATAAAATAACAGGTTCAAGTGCATTCTTTTATATCCACAAGATTGATATCAATACGTGCATGGCTCAATAGTAGGCGGACCACCGCTTCGACTTGCGATGATGAGTGCAGACCAACCACCCTATTTGCGAATACAAATTAATTGGAGAAACCAACAAATTTCTCCTAGCACACCAATAAAATCAACTTGGCATCAAAACTAATCGAAACGCGTGCAAAGACACTGCAACGTACTTTATCGACAAGATTAATATCGATGTCAGGGTGCTCCAACAGAAGCGCAGCACTCCAACTTGGCAGCTTTCACTTACATTAAGCAAAGCAGACTCTAGCAAGACTCAAGCAGACTCCTGCTTGAGACAACACATTAGTCGAATAAATATCGATAAGTAATGTTCAACAAATCGTTGTTTGATCAAGTTGACATGTAACGTATTTAGCAACGTACTTTTTTGTCCACGAGATTGATGTCAACGCACGAGTGTTTCGATAGAAGACAGACTACATCGACGTGTCCTCGCTCAGAAGCAAGGAGTAGCGTGGACTTCCCATCCCATGCGTAACAACACATTCATAAAACACAATGGGATAAATCAGCCAAAGCCCTCTCTGAATTTAGAGTCGTTCAATGTGGAGCTGGCCGAGCGGCTATAAAAGATAATTTGACGTACTCTATTGTCGATCGGAATGGTTGATGTCGACGTCAGGATGCTCCAAAAGAAGGCGAATAATTTCCGCGCAGTTGTCACGACTCTGCGCGCTGGCTTTTGGGAAGCCTACTGCAGCATCCGCGACCAGCTGCACGTGGCACTGGCCGCCCACATCCAAACTATGATCAGATCAGCACATGAAAATATTCACTTCAAGCAGGATATTGAACGTACAGTATTCACGACGTTGACATCGATATTTCTTTCCTGCAATAAAAACGGACCACGTCTGCGAACCCTCCTTGACTTGCATACATTAACGCGGACCTTCCCCACTATGTGTCATGCAAGATTAACTGAATAACGAGAATTTAAACTACATTTTAACGAGGTACAGTTTGCCCTCCATGCGATATGACCATGTCGCGCCTGGATCTGAGGGAATTGGTGATGCAATAAACGAACCTCTGTGATTATGCGCACGGTTTTCATTCGTGCTTATGTGTTTAGTTTGCCTTGGTGTTCCCAGCGGCGGCACGTTCCTATACTTGAATTCCCTCATCAAATACGTATGTATCCCCAAATTTTGAGTATGGTTGAACAACTTGGCGGATTCCTCCACATGACGATATCGGGCCGCGTTTTCAAATGCACTGGGTGATGCAGAGTTGTTGTTGGCACAAATACTGCAAGGTCCCAAAATGACCGAGTCTTGCTGGCTCCTGCAAGGCCGAACCCATCTTGGCGTGATCGATTTAACCGGGATAGTTCAAATGTAAAAACTGGAGCAAATCCAAGTGGCCACCCTCGGCGGCTAACACGAGCGCATTGGCAGTGAACCCTTCTCGTCGATTTGCCTGGGTCAATGCACCATGCGATATGACCATTCGATTGCTCGGGTCGTAATGGAAGCCACCGAGGTCGTCCAAGAGTTGGACAAGATTCAAAGTGCCCCCTTGGCAGCATCGTCGATCGATGGCTCTGAAGCGTGAAAACGCCGGTCGAGCAAATCAAACGCAATGTCGTCCTGACTTTACTTTGCAGGCAAATCCAAGTATTTTGATTTTTGGTCAAGTGTGAGCTGAGCTGACCCTAGAGGTACGTGACAATGTCGAGGCACCCACCGGGGATGGCAACTTGAAAGTGTTGACTTGACTCTCTCGTGTCGGAATAAGCTCAAACTGCTCCACGAGGCCCTTCATGGTGGGCAAATGACATGTTTGGATCACACTAAGAAGTTTCTTCCATGCGTGGAACTCCAACTTGGTCATCCCAGTAATGTAGCCTAGATACTGTATTCGAGTACATCCACAAGGTTTCGCTCGGCGGCGAAGGCAAGGAGCGAGTGACACCGCCAATCAAGGCGAAGATGGACGCCTAAATATGTACATACACTCTTCCAAAGGTGGATTAATTTGAGCCAATCAGCGACTACTATGTACGACCATCATTCCACAAAAACTCGTCAGGCTGTGACCCCTAAAATCGACCCACTCAATCAAAGCATTTGATATTTTGGTGAGAGTGAAATAAGAAATGCAGTGGATGCAGGTGCATTGGTATTGTTCCTTGTCCGTGGAGAAGAGGAATGCTATATTCCCCTCGTAACGTTACATGCACCATGTACCGGGCATTCGTACGATGTGTTTGGCGTTATGTGTCCTTCATTCGCATCCGGATAAAATGACTTCGAATTGACTATCACAATCAAATCCGTTATTATTCGGTGCGAATTCCTTGGAGTTACAAATTCTAAGTTTAGCTCTGCGCACATTTGCCAAAGCAGAACCGGTTTTTCACCCTGCTGCTTTCCTGATGGGACGTGTTGTTCCAAACACTTCCTTTGAAAAGCAACCTTCACGCTCACAAGGACGCCCACCTCATCCAAAGGTCATCGCTTTCATTGGCTTTGTCTACCTTCTCCTCAGCTTCGCCTGCAGCCTCGCATACCTGACAACCTTGGTTCAAAGTTTGACCAATGACTTTTGGTGGCGGGACTTCAACACAACGGGCGCGCACACGTTCCTCGCGGACGTCTTTAATGCTCACTTGGCCCAGGGATTGTATGGCGATGCGGTGGCATTGAACCTATTTGGCGACTCGACTGCCAAACGCAAGGACTATTCTGCCGCTGTAACCTATATTGCCATGCGCGAACCAGCCGCGCGGCAGTGGATGTTGCAGCCTTTTCCCTTGGATGTGGCTGTCAAAACACTGCGAGCCAACAGTTTGTATGAGAACGTGTACGCCATTGTTCCGTTTTGCTGGGTTGATATGGGGCGCCAATTTGAGTTGGCGCATACGATTACCCGCCAACAACGCTGCATCAAGTCCCAATCAGCCAATGCGGCAATGTATTTGGAAACGCTGCTCCGGAATGCCGTCGAAAACGACTTGAATCAATCGACGTTTGGCATTGAAATCAACCAGACGATTTTAACGCCCGTGACAACACTGCCCAATGGCCAGACGTGGGTCACATCGCTGTTTGCGCATGAGTGGCTGACATTGCAAGACGAAGTGGGGTATATGCAGCGTCATGGTTTAGAGTATTATCAAATCCAGTACCAAAACCGCTTCCAATATGGCATCGAAGACAAAATCACCATCACCAACGCGCTGGGGATCGACCAACACCTCAAAATTAGCTCCATCCCGTACTTGTATCGAGGGTTAAGTGGCTGGTCCACTGCTTATATCGCGCTTGGTCTATGGAACGACATGGTTTGTGGGATATACGACGGACTGGGTCTTGTGCGTCATACTGCAGCTTTTGCGGAAACGCCCGACCGGAATTGGGACATTGAGTACAGTGGGAGCGTCAACACCCCTGGCATCCAACTCGTGCGAGCCCAGCTTGGACCGTTGTTGAATTTCGACACCCAACTGATCCGGCCCCCGCCGTCCTTGGTAGCTCTCGTCGAAGCATTTCAAGCCCGCCTTTTGACCACCATGAAATTAAATTTACAATTTGGTACTTTGTTTGATCAAATTACCCCAAAGGAAGGCACTTTGATTGATGTCCTCCCTCCATCGTGGACCGTTGCTGGTTCTACCATGGCGTATTATGGCGGCAACCCCGTATGTTTTTCATTTACGAACCCACGGTCTTTTCCCCAACAGCCCTTTAGCTTCTACGATGGTTGTGGTACCCAACATCCTTTTTCCATTCTTTTTGAGCCCAGTAACGTCCTTTTTGCCGCGACAGCTGTGAAACTTGCAGCAGAGGAGATTTTACGGGTCTGTCATTTAAGCACAAGCTACCAAGAAATATGTACAACCGTGCTCGCAAAGGCGTGTGTCGCGACTCAAATCCTGGAGAATGTACCGTACAGTCCCTTTCTTGCGCAAGTGAAGCAAGATATCGACGATCTCAACATTGCGTTTGTTCAAATGGCGACCCTAAACAACACAAATGTATTGTTGAGACAGCCGCTCGTCCAGAGTGACGATGGTTGGTCCTTCTTTGGGTGGCTAACTTTATTTGATTGGGTCGATGGGACACGGGAAGTATTGTCCCTCGAAGGCGACGTTGGCACTGCGACACTCATGTCAGATCGAATCGCATATGCCCAATTCACTGCCAATCCACTCGAATTGCCTCGGTCAGCTTGCGCCTACTTTTGGTACTTGACGTTGTATGTGACCATTGTATGTGGCCTCGTCACATCAATCATTGTATTTTATGGATTTCTGACACAATTTCGCATTGGTGGAGGAAACTTATTTCAATTCAACCGTGTCGTAGGTAGCGTTTGGATGGGTCGCCCCATTCTCTTTCTGCGTGGCTTCTCTGCTATTCTCATGCTCAGTACGTCGACAGCTACCTTTGCCCAGCTAAATGGCGTTGCATTTTTCCTGGATTCCAAACGAACGTGGTTTGAGTCCTTGATTGTCTCTGGTGAGTCTCTCTGGATAAGTTACGTCGTCACCGATGTCGCGGTGCCTGTCACAGGAGATATCACAAAACCTTATTCCCACTTGAGTAGCCTACTGGCGTTTTTGATCACGCTTTGCATGGACCGTATCACACCGTATTACGCAATCGCATCAATCAAAAGAAGCTGCACCGTCTCATCGTTTCGTCGAGGTATCGACTGTGTCAGTGGCGTCATTGAAATCGGCAGCTTTCGTCGAGTTTGCTTATTGTTGGGAATTCAAGTGGGGAGCGCTTTCGCCGCCTATTCGCTGGTTCGAATCTATCGACTCAGGAAAATAACTCACATTTCGCAAATGATTGGCTCATTGGAAGTCCGCCACTGTCAGGCGCTCATCCCGTCGGCCTCGGTAGCTTATTTGGATACCTCTATTGGTAAAAATGCCGAGAATTGGCATCTAGATGCAGCAGCATGTGTTATGTCTGGTATGCTCCCTCTCCATCGATACCTATTGGATTTGAAGTTGTGGGTCCTTGTCAAAACCGAAACTCTTCGTAGTCATTCGTTCCGCCATGTTGCCATCAAGCCATCGTCATTACCTCAGAAAAAGCCACCAGTGTTTCAACGACGCCATGCCTGGCTTGCGGGTGCCAGTTTAATCTACATGGTAAATTCTATTGGTAGTAGCTACGCATTTCTCATCCTCACAGAATCGTCCATGGCCAATGACTTTTGGTGGGCGAATTTCAACACAAGTACCCAAATATACCTCTCTAACTGGTTCAACCAAAACCTCCAAACGACCAACTTGTGGCAACATGCTGACTTGGCCAGCTCCTCCCATGGGGCTATATCAACTACGACCAATCAAACCACGTCACTTGTCAGCATCGCACCAACATACGCGAGCTCCATCCAAAACGAAGCCCACTCTCTGCCCAATGTCATTCGAAGCCTCCGTCAAATGGATGGCTGCTCGTTGCCGTGGATTATGACTGGCTATTGCTACGTGGATTTCACTCGAAGGTGGGAAATGGCCAACACGGCAATAAAACAACAAAGATGTGCCAATGATCAAGCCAACGGAGCTGTGTATTTGGAATCGATGTTGCGAAATACTAGGTGGTCAGTAATAAGTTCTTGCTGGGGTACTGAACTCAAATCGGGTGTGTTTTCATCCATCAACACAACTACTTATGGGGCCAACTGGGTCGCCACCACATTGGCCACATTCAGCTCCATTGAAGACGAATTGTCGTATTGGCAATCTTTCAATATTCTAGTGTACACTACCCAGTGGCAAAACTACAAAAGTTTGGGCGTTGTTGAAATGTTTTCAATTGAAAATGCCTTTGGATGGAGCTACCCTTTGACTCTCAAGTACTCCAACAGCTCACTGCAGTTGGCTGTACAAACATCTTTCAAAATGAGGTGGCCTTTCGCAGTCGATCTCTCAACTGTGGCCTCCAATGCTAGTCTTGTTCGCAATAGTCCATCGTTTCGCTATACAAACCAAACCCCGACAATGGCTTTGATGGCGAGCGGCTACATCGCATCTCCACTTGGGCCTGGTTTCACGCTTGTCCAGCACATACTGGGGCCATTTCGAGCGATTACTATGAAACGCGTTGCCTGTCCAACGTCCCTTCAAGTTTTATTTCGGAATGTGAATCTCTTTGCGTTGGCATTACTCAGTGGCTCGAGTGAAATCCAAGATGATTTCTGGCCCATCTATACCTCCTTCACGTTGCAGCCAACTATGCAACACTGGGATTCTGTCGCCCAGCGTGGGGGAAATATCATGTGCGAACTGGATCCAACAAGCGCACTTGAGGAAGACCGTCCCTTTGTTTCGTTCAGTTCCAAGGGACTCTGCGGTACCGACTTGGGAGAAACCCTCTACGGTGACACTGTGAGCCTCGTAAAAGTAATGCTAGTTTTGGACTCGCTTAATGTCACAGCCACGTCCCAACGCGAGCGATTCGGTCCCACCTCGTCAAAGCAACTTCTTACAAGCACATTGGGTTTTATTCAAGCCCATGTAGCTCGAGTCCAAGTTCAAAGTCTCATCGACCTAGCTCAGCGGGTGAAAATGACTATCCGCGACAGTGTCAACGTGAGCTACATTCAATATATTCTCGATAAAAGTGGATACGCGCTATCTGCCATCAATTTCTTCAGTCCAAATGAAAACGATTTCGAGCTCTTTGCATGGCTCTTTATGTTTGACTGGGTCCAAGGCATCCGAGAAGTGGTGTCGTTCCAAGGGGATCAAGGCACCCTCACCTCCATTTCCACAAGCACAACATTCGTCGAGAAGGCAGTGAACCCGATGGAAGTGCCTCTAAACGTCGCCTATTCCATGCGCTGCTTTCTCTTTTACATTACATGCGTCATGCTTGGCGTAGCCTGTGTCGTCTGTGTCTACATTTTGGCTGAACGTGGCCAAATCGAAGCAGCCAACATGCTTTCGTTCAGTCGCGTGGTGTCGCTGGTTTGGATTGGCCGGCCTCTCATTTTACTTCGCGCACTCTCAGCTGTCTGTCTCTTGGCCACCGCCAACCTCCAACTCACACGACCACATCAAGGCTTGGTTTCGTACTTTGAATCAGCACGACAGCCATGGTATACGATTGTTCTCGCTGCGGGGGAGTTGAACTGGATAGTATTCATCGTGAACGACGTCTTTTCCATTATCACACACCAGTACACGCACGGGTATTCCGCCATGAGTTTTATTGTCGTTTGGCTCGCGTCAGCTATTTGGGGGTCCATTGCACCACCCGCAGCCACTGTCACAATCAATCGCATCTGTGTGGCCCCTCTAGTGGATGCCCAGGTGGAATGCCATGCAGGTACGGTTGCCATTGGCAGCGTTGCCCAATTCTACGATCTGATTGGTCTCGTGCTGGGCTCTTGTGCGTTTTGTTATCTTGTCGAGCGCTTTCGGTACAAATACATGCAATTCAATCGCCCATCCAATACAACGTCATATTTTCTCTACGCCGCCGCCAAGCACCAATTCCAGACCGCCAAGTGGGACTATCAAGGCGTCCTGTACCTCGACAAGGGGTCTGCTGTCCTCACAGGAGTTTTATCCATGCGGTGGCGAGACGTTTTAGTTGTCTTTGATATCAAGACGTGGCGTACGTACTCGATTTCTATCGGCCACACAGGATTGGACAATCCGGATCTGCCACTACATCTCCAGAGCGCAATTCCTCTGGTAGAATAGAACGATATATTCGTTATTGGCTGGTGCCAAATTCACATGTGGATACAACTCTCGACGCAATCATAAACGCGACGAAGTAATCCTTGAATATATTGTTTGGCGATATATGACTTTACAAATCCTAAAGACGATACTTCGGAAAAAAATAGAAAAGAACGCCGCAACACACACTATGGACAGTCCGGTTTCGATTTATTTATTATTATTTCAATTCCGCAGGCATTTTACGCTCTCACCCATAAATGCACCAATAATTGAGACATGCAATACTGTAACAGCACAACAAAAACGACAAGTCACGACGGCAACAAGACACACCAACCTAAACAAACATATCCCCCACCAACCAACCAGCCAACCCCCCATACCCCTTAAC
>VJMH01000200.1:0-10581 GCA_009835185.1 Aphanomyces stellatus
CATCCATCGAAAGGAATCAAAATACTCAAATACACGACACCGTATTATCCACAACCCTCCAGTCACAAGATCAACAACAGTCACTTCAATACACTCATACAACAATCTTTAGCCCTACACCTCGGGTTCCGTTGCATCCGTGAGCTCCGCTGTCTTCTTGATGTGTGCAGTTGTGGTCAATTTCAGTGGCAGTCGCATGGAGGTCTCGCTGCTGTTTGTGCATGTTGCTATCGAGACGACCCACGCTGCCATTTGGATCTATCGAGGGCAGGAGTAGCAATAATATATCCCATCGAATGTGAATCTCTCCTGTAGACGTTGTTGATCGTGACTTGGGGAACAACAGACCATCTTGCTGGCGTCACATTTGACCACCAGCAGGTATTTGTCGCTAGTCGTGGACTCACCAATGAACCCAAAGTCCCAATGGAGCAAGCCGTTGGGGCGGGCAGAGTGCAAGGCTTCTGGTGGTCCTGGGCGTCCAACGAGCGGAGCAACTGGTCGGTCGGCACCTGGGTGATCACGGACCCCCAGTGGTTTTCCGACGCATCGGCAAACACACACAGCCGTTGCTCCGGGTCGGGGTGACACAACTCCACCACGTGGCCAAGCACTTGCTTGGTCTTTTCGAGGCACGCGGCATGCTCGTCCGTCCATTCGATGTCGGCCAGTAGCACGGCAGCAGCGGCTTGCTTGTTTCGCTTTCCACCCGCGGCGGTAAACACTTGTTCAACATGCAGGTCAACGGCTGTAGAAGCACGTTGATGCCTGGGATGCTCCTACGCATCCAGTTGATTGCGCAAACATACTGCTGCAGGTCGGCGCCGGCAACAGGCGGGGGCAGTTGCTGCAGCGCCTCAACACGTGCGGGGTCGTGCTTGACCCCGCTGCCGCAGATAATGCGGCCGCACCGCTTGGCCACGGTAACATAAAACTGGCACTTCTTGGGGTGCAGCTTCAAACCTTTGGTGGCGCACACCTCGAGAACATCGGCCAACACACCCAGCAATCCATCGCGCGTCCGACGGTAACCCAACAAATCAAGCCACGCCAACAGCCCATTGTACAATTGCTTCGCAAACATCTCTTGTACTGAGACAGACAGTAGGCGACACTGTCGCTGTCGCCCTGCATGACTCGTGTCGACGAGTACCCCCCAGTGTCTGTCAGGAACGAAAACATCTCCTGGCAGCTGGAGTGCAGCGCAAACTGCCAGTAGCCTTTAAAAAAGTCCAGCAGGAAAAAACAGACTGCGCCGCTGAGGTGGTCGACCACGACCTCCAGCATCGGCATCGGCCACGCAAATTGTTCAGTCTGCGCGTTCACAGGGCGCAAATCCACTGTCATGCGAAACTCGTCCTTGGTGTGCTTCCGCACAATCAGCGGCGCCGACTCCCATCGACTCGACGGGTTTCGATAGACAAATCCCGCGGCTTCGAGCTCTTGGACGTGCTTCTACATAAATTCCCTCTGGGGCAATGAGAGAGTAGCGACGGGCCTTGCATCTGACCGGTCGCGCCGCATTGGCCAGATGAACTTTCAACGGCGGCATGTCGACGGGTGGGTTATGTCCCAAACTCAAACTGAAAACGTCTGCATACTTGGTCACCAACGCGGCCAACTTTCAGGCATACTCAGACCCGCAGCCGGCCACCAGCACCTTGGTGGCGGCGACGGCTGCATCTTCCTTCACCAGCTCGGGGAAACACGCGTCCAACTCGAGTGGCAGCAGCGTCTCTTCTTCAGCGGCCAGTTCGTCGACCAGCTCGTGACTCACAGCCATCACGGCCTTCACGACGCCGCTGTGGGCGATTGCGTCCGCCATGTCGTACTCGTCCCTGGCCAGTGCGGCCTCCCGCAACTGTGAGCGCAGGTCGTACCCCAACTTGGTCATGATCGCGCGACTGAGGAGGATGTCGCCAACACTCTCGGGCATACGACACCCAACACTTGACGTTGCGCAGCACGAGAGGCCCGCCGTCGGTCTCAAACCTCAAATCCATTGTGGCTTCCTCCGTGACGGCGTGGGGTGGTCCTACAAACCCACGCACCTTGACCGGGTCCTTGAGCTTGGCCACCACAGGGCGTCCTTGGCTCTTGAGGAGCGCCAGTGTTTTTGGTGGTACCACACTCTGGTCAGCGCCGCTGTCAAACGACACATTCAAAGTCACACCACCTCCAACGACACAAACCACACGCGCTTCTCAAACGTGAAGTTGGACTTCGGCACCTTGTCTACATTCACAACGGCCACGGCCTTGGGGTTCTTCGGGTTCTTTGGGCCTTGTTGCCCTTTGGCGCGGCCGCGGTCGCGGACAGCAGCGGTTCGAACTCGCCAAATCGGCGCATGTACTCAGACAGCAATTGCTTGAATACTCGCGCGTCCTTCTTGAGGCCGCGATTCTCGTTGAGTTTCATGAGCTCCTTCACGCGGCCACGCACCACGACCGGCTGTACAGCCGCGACGAGGTAGTCCACAGTCAGTTTGGGCTCGTTCTCAGCTAACCCCTCCATAGAGAGGCGCACCAAGCCCGCCTCGAAATCCGACCAACTTGGACACCCTCGCTCGGCCGATTGGATAGAAACGTCCATCTTCTGCCTTCTGGGATCGCAGCTCGTGAACCAACATCTGCTGATTCTGACGTTGCTCTTCCAACTCGGCTACCAAACGACCTTCATGTCCCGTTGCTCGCGTGACTGTTGTTGCTGGTGCTGGTGCAACGCCATCAGTTGTTCGTATGTGTACTGCGTTTTGGCGCCGACCACTTGCTGCACGTTGTCCAGACGGGACGACTGCTGTGCGACGGCGGCCTGAACTTGGTGTCCCAAGAGCTGCACGGCGGCGATCTCGGGACTTGGGAGCTGACCCGGCACGTCAGGCGGGTACTGCGCGAATGGCGCGGCGGTTGGTGTCTGCGGGAGGCCCACGCCAGCGGAGTACCTTATCTCTTGGGACATAGTGCGAGTGAGCACCAAGCCAGTGGTTGATCATGGGGGGCCAGGCAAACCAGAAATGACTCGTAGGGGTACAGACAGGGCTCAGCGGAACACTGCAGGGGTAGATGAGGATCGCTTCGACAAAGGAGATCCAGAAACAGGGTATATGCACTCAACTTGATGGCACTGAAGCTTCAGCTAAAGAATTCTTTGTTGTCGCTCGTACTATTCAAACACACCAAAATCCAAACCGGTGTGGCTGCTCCAAACAAGAGTAAATCGAAAAAGTCAATTCAAAAAGTAAGAGGCAACGAGCCCCATCACCACACTTAACTCCACAAAGCCACAAGTACTCTACAAGTACATATGTCCAGCTGGCCACTCAAAGTACCGACCAATTGGCAGCCAGGAGCAGGCTTACATAGACTACTCCTTTCATTCTCTGTAATCCTGCGAATAGATCAGATTCGACCAAAATTGTCGACGCGACTGGTTGGATGGTCGTGAGCAGACGGAAGAAAAGTCGTAGAGGGGTCGATATAGATTGGCCACATATTGTGCGTGGGTCGCTCGAGAATATGCAAAAGAAAGGGGTCGACATGGTGATGGCTTGCAGTAAAAGTGAGCTCTTGTCTCTCACATTATACGGCTGCGCAAGTTACCCAGTCAAATGTCAAAATATACTGTATCACAGTGTGATGTATTTCGTCCCGAATTACGGGAGTAGCCTGCTCCTCGCCGTCAATTGGTCAGTACTTTAAGTGGTGTGCGTGCCATAAGGATTTGTAGAGTGTATTGACCCCACATCGGGTCTTAGAGTTTGAGTGGCCGCTTGCCACTCACTTCTGTCTTTGACCTTTGAATATCCCAACGTTTTGGTTTCGATCGTGCTTGAAAGAGTGCGAGATACAACAAAGAATTCTTTAGCTGAGCTCTCGTTTGTCCACAAGTTTGTGTTGTGTGCATTTACCCCCGTGTTTGATCTCTCTCGTTGCGGCGATCTACATCTACCCCGTGTGCAGTGCCCCTTTCGAGCTCTGCGACTTTCCATACCAACCAGAGAATGACGTCCCCACGTGGAACGGCGGGACTTGTGCTCCGACCCATCATCTCTCAAGAAATGCAATACGCACCCACGATGTCGTTGCCGTTAACGCCAACTCATGGTGCGTTGCCGTTCGCGGCATACCCCCCGGAGATTGCCGCGGTCCAACAATTGGGCCAGCAAGTGCAAGCGGCTGTGAATGAACAAGCTTCGCGACTGGACAACGTGCAGTAAGTGGTCGGCGCCCAGACGCGACACACTTATGACCAGATGGTGCAGTTGCACCTCGAACAGCAGCTTCAGTCTCAGTTGCAGCTGGAAATGAACAATCGGCTGGTGGTCGAGCTGGAAGAGCAGCGTCGCTGTCAAGGCGTCTTGATACAACAGCTGCAAGCCCAGAAGGCGCAAGCAGCCGCACACGAGCAAGGACTGCATCAAGCAGCTGCCGCGTCAGTCAAACATGGCGAGCAGCTGAAAGAGATGCGCCGTCGTACGAGCGCCCGTTGGCATGCCTTCTCGGCGACGCCAATCCCTGCTGCAGTGCCGGCGACCCTCCCGCGGCCGCGGCCGTCCAAGTTGTGTACGGTTTTCAAGAAGTGCCCAAGGCTCCGTCGTTCAACGGCAGCACCAAGGTGCAGATGCGCCGTTTCATGGACCAGTACGAGCCGTATGCCCGCGAGGTCAACCACGCCAACGCGCAGCGCCCCGGTGGCGCCCAAATCCAACGTGTCTTGCTGAGCGCGTGCATTGACCCGTTGGCGGTCGAGCGCATCGCGTACTGGGAGATTGGGAAGCCAAGCCACGAGGTGACTGAGGAGGACTGAGAGGTGTTGTTTCTCGGTGCCAAGGACTGCGACCCCGTGGACATGGGGAAGCTCAACGCGGCGATGGCCAAGATGAAGATGGACGGAACCATCCAGTCCGCCAAGTCGCGAGTGTCCAAGTTGGTTTCAGATTTTGAAGCCGTCCTCGTGAACTGTCAATGGAAGGTTTTCCCGAGGCCGAGTCCAAGCTGACGGTTGACTATCTGGTCGCGGCGATCCAGCCGACGACGGTGAGGAACCGCGTGAAGAAGCCCATGAAATTGAACGAGAACCGCGGCCTCAAGAAGGACGCGCGCGAGTTAAAGCGCTGGCTGTCGGATTACATGCGCCGCTACGGCGAGTTTGAGCCGCTGATGGCCGCGGCGCCGCCGCCGGCCCTCAGGCCCGAGAAAGTACCTGCTGCCGCCAAGACTGCCAAGGCTGCGACCAAGGCACCCCAAGGCGGTGGCCGTCGTGAACGTGGACAAAGTCCCCAAGTCCAATTTCACGCAAGAAAAGCGTGCGTGTTTTAAGTGTCTGTGGACGGAGCAAAATGTTTTCAAGTGCCCGAAGGCCGCCGAAGGCGAGGCCAAGCTCCTTATGGAGCGCGCGCGCGCGGTCTGGAAGGAGACCAAGGCCGTGACCGTCGTCGAGTCGGTCGAGGTGGCCGAGGTAACCCTCGGAAACGCCGTGCTGTGCACTGCTCGGGTTGTGTGCGTCGCCGGCCAAGCCGTCTCGTTGGACACGTCGTTTGATAGTGGTGCCGACCAAAGTGTAGTGCCGCCAAAGACGCTGGCCATGCTCAAGAAGCAGGGCAAGGACGTCGTCGTGACCAAGCTCCAAACCCCCGGCAAGGTGAAGGGCTTTGTGGGCCAGGCCCACACCGTCACCGAGGAAGCAACGATGGATCTGCGTTTCGAGCGGCCCCCTCATGCTCACCAACGTCCAGTGCTGGGTGTCGACGGGCGACCTGCCTGCCAACGTTGGCGACATCCTCCTTAGCCGCGCCATCATGTACAAGTTGGGTTTCGACCCGCGCGCAATGTTGCGCGAGGCCGCGGCCGTGACCGACGAGATCGACATGGCCGACGACTCTTCTCACAGCGGCGTCGTGCAGGCCGTGATGGCCGTGTCCCATGAGCTCGTGGACGACCTGACCGAGGAGGAGGAAGATTTGGTGCCGCTGGAGATGGATGCGTGTTTCCCCGACATGGTCGCCGTGGACGCCGCCGCCGAGGCCGCGAGGGTTAAAGTGGTGCTGGATGCGAAGGTGGTTGAGGCCGTCACTGCTGGCTGCGGCACTGAGTTTGCAGCCAAGTTGGCCGAGCTGCTCGACAAGTACGTCGACGTTTTCCGTTTGAGTCTGGGCCGCGACACACCGGTCAAGATGCCGCCGTTGAAAGTGCACTTGGCCAATGGGGCGCGGCCGATCAGATGCAGGGCCCGTCGCTACTCCCTGCCCCAGCGAGAATTCATGTGAAGGAGTTGGAGGCAGCTGGGTTTGTTTACCGCAACCCCGCCAGCCGCTGGGCGTCGGCCCCCCTCATCGTGCGCAAGCCCCACACCAAGGACGAGTTCGGAATGACAGTGGACCTGCGACCGATCAACAGCCAGACCGAGCAGATTGCTTGGCCGATGCCAATGTTGGAAGTGGTGGTGGATCACCTGAGTGGCGCGGTGTGTGTTTTCCTCCTTGATTTCTTCAAGGGGTATTGGCAGTTTGCCCTCGACCCCAGCTGCCAGGAAATGTTCTCTTTTTTTACCGACACTGGCGTCTATTCCTCCACCCGCGTCATGCAGGGCGGCAGCGGCAGTGTGTCGTACTGCCGGTGACCGTGCAAGAAATGTTCGCCGAGCAATTGTACCAGGGCCTCTTGGCTTGGCTCGACGACCTTTTGGGGTACCATCGTACCCGCGAGGGATTGCTGGGTGTGCTGGAGGACGTGTTGGTGTGCGCCGACAAGGGTTTGAAGTTGCACCCGAAAAAGTGCAGTTTCTATGTGAACGAGGCCAGATGGTGCGGGCGCATCATCAGTGGTACCGGAGTCAAGCACGACCCCGCCCGCGTTGAAGCCCTGCAACAGCTGCCCTCGCCCGTGACCGGTGCCGACCTGCAGCAGTATGTGTGCGCCATCAACTGGATGCGCATGAGCATCCCCGGCTACAATGTGCTCGTCCAGCCGCTGACCGAGTTGCTGAAACGGGTCTTTGCCGCCTCGGGCGGCAAGAGGAACAAGTATGCCGCCGCGACCATTTTGCTAGAAGACGTGAGGTGGACGAGCGTGCACGACGACTGTTTGGCCAAGACCAAGGCCGTGTTGGGAAACGTGGTGGAATTGTGCCACCCTGACCCCCAGCAGCGACTTTGCGTGTTTGCCGACGCCTCGGAAAGCCACTGGGGTGCAGTAATCACGCAAGTCCCGCCTGACCAGCAGCACCGGCTGTTGGACGCCCAGAACCACCAGCCCCTCATGTTCCTGAGCGGCACATTCACCGGTGCGGCTGGTCGGTGGGCTATTGTCGAGAAAGAGGCACATGCAATTGTCGAAACGCTCGCTCGAGCCGATTACCTGCTGCACCCAGCTGCAGGCTTCAATTTGTACACAGACCACCGTAACTTAAAGTATATTTTACCCCGACATCGGTTGTCGCGTCCGTGCCCAAATACACTGCACAGAAGTTGGAACGGTGGGCGTTACTGTTGATGGGCTACAGATACGTGATCCATGACATCCCCGGCGAGGCCATTGTCTGGGCGGACCTGTTGTCGCGCTGGGGCTCCACCCTCCCCAGCATATGCGCCATCACCCATCAGCCACTATTGATCTCGCTGTTGCGGGATGATAAGTTCCGGTGGCCGACCTTTGCCGCCATCGCCGAAGCCCAAGCAGCTGCCCCCGAGGACGTGTTGTCAAAGATGGCCAAGAGCAAATACGCCGCCCATCTGGTTGTGCTGGAGTCTGGCAAGTCGTGGTTGTTGCGCCTCGTCGGCAGCGTGACTTGGGTGCCGGTGGCCGCAGCCGAGTTGCAGCTGCGTTTGTGTGTGTGTGCTCACGCGAGCCTGGCAGGGCATCGCGCGGCCAAGGCCACTCTGGCCAACCTGAAGGAGTTTTGTCACTGGATCAATATGAAAGCCGACGTCGAGTTTTACGTGCGGCGGTGCCTCCATTGTGCCAGTGCGTCGGACTGCGTGCCGCGTCCTCTCAGCGAGGCCCTCCACCCTATGGATTGATCGATTGGGACTTTGTATACATGGGCGACTCCAAGACTGGCGACAAGTACCTGCTGGTCGTCAAGTGTGACGCAAGCAAGATGGTTTGGCTTTTTCCCGACCATTGTGATGGATTGTTTGCTGCAGTGGTTTGCCGTGTTTGGCGTGTGCTACGAGTGGGTCTCCGATCAGGAGACCCATTTCAAGAACCAAGTGATCGCGGAGCTCCAGCACGAGCTCCACCACCACTCCACGACAGCCCGCTGCCCGTGGGCGAACGGCACCGTGGAAGTGGTGATGCGGCAGTTGCTGCGTTTATTTCGGGCGTGTTTGTCGGAGTGGCGCATGGCGCCGGACCAGTGGCCCGAGGCCCACCTCATCATCATGCTTGTCCTCAACCAGCTGCCGTCGTCGTCCCTCGGTGGTATGGCCCCCGTGACCGCATGTCTGGCCGGCCGGCGATGTCGCCGGCTGACACCACGGCCTTGCCCGGTACGATGCTGTCGGCAACCTTGTCTGAGGTAGCAGCGAGTCAGCGCGTGAATATCGACGCGGCCCGCGTGGCCCTCGAGGAGATGCACAAGCAGATGTCGGTGGAAAACGAAAGGAAGCGTGACCGCTCCCGCGCGAACCACGACAAGGAGGGCACGCAGATGGCGCAGTTTGTCGTCGGCGACTATGTCCTCTATCAGGACGTTTGGGCTCACTTG
Organism: Aphanomyces stellatus; assembly: GCA_009835185.1. Taxonomy (NCBI): domain Eukaryota; phylum Oomycota; class Saprolegniomycetes; order Saprolegniales; family Verrucalvaceae; genus Aphanomyces; species Aphanomyces stellatus. The sequence goes on from VJMH01000200.1 coordinate 8,707, forward strand.
CGCGAGAAGCTGCGGACCAAGTGGTGCGGCCCTGGTCACCAACGTGGCCAGCAACTGGGTCTGTGACATCGAGAACCTGTTGACCCACGACGTCCGTCCCGTCCACGCCACAGGGGGGGCAGCTGCAGCAGCGCCTCGACGCGGGCGGGGTCGTGCTTGACCCCGGTCCCACTGATGATGCGCCCGCACCATTTGGCTCGGTCACGTAGAAGCTGCACTTTTTCGGGTGCAACTTCAGGCCCTTGTCGGCGCACACAGCCAACACGTCCGCCAACAAACCCCACAATCCCTCGCGGGTACGATGGTACCCCAATAAATCGTCGAGCCAGGCCAACAGGCCCTTGTACAACTGCGCGGAGAACATCTCCTGCACGGTCGACTGGCAGTACGACACACTGTCGCTGCCGCCCTGCATCACGCGGGTGGAGGAATAGAAGCCGGTGTCGGTCAAAAAGGAGAACATCTCCTGGCAGCTGGGGTCGAGAGCAAATTGCCAATACCCCTTGAGAGGAAAAAACACACGGCCCCGCTGAGGTGATCTACCACCACCTCCAACATTGGCACCGGCCAGGCAATCTGCTCGGTCTGGCTGTTGATCGGCCGCAGGTCCACCGTCATCCGAAACTCGTCCTTGGTGTGGGGCTTGCGCACGATGAGGAGCGCAGATGCCCACCGGCTGGCGGGGTTCCGGTAGACGAAACCGGCTGCTTCCAGCTCCTTAACATGTTGTTGCATGAATCCCGCTGGGGCAGGGAGTGTCGACGGGCCTTGCATCTTATAGGCCGCGCTTCATCGGCCAAGTGCACTTGCAACGGCGGCATCTTGACCGGTGGGTCGCGGCCCAGACTCAACCGAAAAACGTTGACGTATTTGTCGAAGAGGGCGGCCAACTTGGCGGCAAACTCACTCCCACAACCTGCGGCAACGGCCTCAACCACCTTCGCATCCAACACCACCTTGACCTTCGCGGTCTCGGAGGCGATATCGACGGCGGCCATGTCAGGGACGCAGGCGTCCATTTCCAAAGGCACCAAGTCTTCCTCCTCCTCGGCCAGGTCGTCCACGAGCTCGTGCGACACGGCCAGCACGGCCTGCACGACCCCGCTGTGCGAGACCGCGTTGGCCATGTCGATCGCGTCGGTGACGGACGCGGCCTCGCGCAGCATGGCGCGCGGGTCGAAACCTAGCTTGTACATGATGGCGCGGCTCAGCAGGATGTCGCCAACGTTGGCTGGCAGGTCGCCCGTGGACACCCAGACCTTGACATTCTTGAGCATCAGGGGGCCAGCGTCCGTTTCGAACCGCAGGTCCATCGTGGCCTCCTCGGTGACGACGTGGGCGGGGCCTACAAAACCCTTCACCTTGATAGGTGCCTTCAGCTTGGTCACGACGATGTCGCGGCCCTGCTTCTTCAGCTTCGCCCAGCGTCGAGGGGGGCACCACACTTTGGTCAGCGCCGCTGTCAAAGGATGCGTCCAACGAGACGGCCTGACCGGCCATACACACAACGCGGGCGGCGCACATCACGGCATTGTCGAGGGACACATCGGTGATGTCGACGTCTCGACGACGGTTATCGACTTGGTTTCCTTCCAGAAGGAACGGGCACGTTCCATCAGGAGCTTGGCCTCGCCGTCGGCTGCCTTAGGGCACTTGAACACATTGTGCTCGGTGCTCAGGCACTTGAAGCATGCACGCTTTTCTTGCGTGAAGTTCGTCTTCGGGACTTTGTCGACGTTCACGACGGTCACGACCTTGAGCCTTTCCCAGCCTTGGGGATCTTGGCCGCCGCGGACAACTTGTCGCGCTTGGGGGTGGCGGCCACAACTGCGGCCATCATCGGCTCGAACTCGCCGTAGCGGCGCATGTAATCGG
>VJMH01000202.1:0-10898 GCA_009835185.1 Aphanomyces stellatus
CAGCGACGACAAAAGGAATACTACGACAAGAAGCGTGTGCATGTGAAGTTCAAGGTTGGCGACTTTGTGCGATTGGCTACGCGAGATCTTCCATTGCATCACGCCCAATTGGATGGCTCTGAGCGACCGAAGCTGGTGCCCCGATTCATTGGACCATTCCAAGTGATCAAGGTGGTCAATGACAATGCCATGGAACTCAAGTTACCCTCAAGCATGGCCCGCATCCACCCAGTGTTTAACGTGGATCGATTGGAATTGACCAAGCCATTACCTAGCCAATTCAAGTCTCGTCCAATTCCCAAGGCCACCCCAATCATTTTGAACGAAGCCACTGGAGAGCAGCTCCACATTATTGAAGCCTTCCTTGACACAAGGACATTCAACCGGAAGAAGGAGTATTTGGTCAAGTGGCATGGCCTAGACGAGCCCACATGGGAATTGGAAAACAACGTCAAGCGAGTGAGCCATTTCGACAGACTACTCAAGACGCTACGCGACAAGGCTGCAGAGCGCCGTGCGGCCGCTCGGGGGAGAATGTAGTGTCACACATGTTTGTCGTGAGTCGAAACGACTTTGTGTGGGTCGAAGCCAAAGTATTAATTTATAGAGTAATGGCTGCACGTAGATGTATGGGACTAGAAATGGCTGTGAGAGGAATATTAGTTTATAGAGGTAAATAGGTCTGTATCGGCCACGCGAGCTGTGTATGAGCCACGCGATGGCTCGTTCGTCCTCTAATGAATCACTTTTGAATTCTCTGGTCAACAGCGAGTGCCTGCGGACGCGCAAGAACACTACAGTGACGGGGCGAATCGTGTTATGGCAGTGTGATTGATGTAGGTGTGGCAAAAGTTGTTCAAGAAGGCCAACTGAAGTTTCGAGCAACGGGCTGTTGATTGCGGCACGGCATTCCCCCGAATTCCACTCACGGGTGACAGGAAACCATCACTTTTCATCACAATCATTTTTGGATTGCTGGGGGATTTGATAGATCCGCCACCGATCGATCGGTTTGGACACCGGAGTTTGGTCGTTCGCGGAGCATGTGCCCTTTCCCACGTCAATCTTCCGCGAACTCAGCCATGGGACCGTGCTGCTCGAAGGCGTCTTGGCCGTCGACGTCGTGGGCTTCCACACGTTTGACCACGCGCGCCTCTGTGTCTTCGCCCATCTTTAGTGTGCTGCGACACCAACTTGACAATCCATCACACGAGACACGAGGACGCCAGAAAGCACGACGACCAAGTGTTTTTGTCTGGTATACATACTAAAGATTCCATGCAAGGCTTCACTGTTGTCAGAATCCACCAATGAATGGGACGGTGAAGTGAAGCTCCCGTCGTATCGGAGCAGGCGTTGAAATAGAATAATTTTGATTTCCTTGAGAGTGGCCTCTGTGGCGTTGTGTTGGTCCTACGGCCTCGGAACCAAAACCACATAATACCGAGAAGGTCGTTTGTACGCACAAAGTCAAGTCCACACGACGACTGGCGGCGACGGATGTGGCCGCAGCAATCGGGTCGCCATGAAATACAATGATGTCAACATGAGGGACGTCAACAAAAACGCAGACGAGGCCACTGATTGGCTAATGTACTTGAATCAAAGGAAAATAATATCTTCAGATTCAAGGGAGAAATTGTCAATGTTAAAATGCAGAATGTGCAACGGACCTTCCTGTCGAACACGGCTCCAACAAATGATCTCTTGCTTGCAATCCCACGACAAGTCGACACCGCACCGTCATCTGAGCATGGCAGCACCAATTGCTGAGCTATTGTTGACCACACAACTGAACCGCGTTGGATCTACGGTGAACGACGGGGGCAGAAGAGGCGTTCACTTGCGACTACCTTCGTTTGATGACTGGACTTTTGCGACTCCATGCATCGCAAGCACTGGTACAAGACAACCTAGAACTCGCAGTATCGCTCAACGTACTGGATCGTGGGGCACTAGACGCGGCCGCTGCCACGCTGGTGCCTCGACATTCCACCCGGCGGCCGAATTTTGGTTCAACTCCCACCGTCTCCTCCATTTCATTCACATCATGTACTCGGCCCATTTACATCGCTGACTAGCTTTGCGCATGTGCCCACGGAAACAAACCCAAGTACATCGTGGTCGGCCCCACTTTTGACCACACAATGCTAGACCGCCTCGGTGCTCTGAAACATATGGCTAACGTTCTTACATGCATATGTTGCAACGCGGTGGCCTCGCTGGTCATTCTGGAGCTCAAGATGATCAGCTCCAAGAACGGACCTCGCGGTTGAAGACGTATCTGTTGCAGCCTCACACCTTGGACACACCAACGAAAGCACATCGATCGTCTACAACCGCGCCATTCAAGTACGACGACACTGTGGTACGCGTCACAGCAGCTCTCCCGTCTCCATGCGTCTGCCGGTCGCAGCGAAGTTCCTTCACGATGGCCTTTCGTGGTTCGAAATTCGATGTCCCTCTATCGTGTGCGTATCCCGTCCCTGACAGCGGACCCGCGCATTCTGCACCTCGTCTTTGAATACCACGGGAATAGTCATCAACTGCGTCATGGAAACGTCACGGCATCATGCAATCCACCATCGGCCTTTGCCTCGCCAACCCCACCCCATTCCCAAGCAACTCTCGTCCGCCGACGTCCAGCTTTGTGGGTTTGCTCAACAACAACATCACTAACGGCCTCTAGAAAACTGCCCCGCCAAGGCGAACAAAGAATGAACATGTTGCGCCGCCTTCGAGAAGGACTCATCACGGTGGGTCACCTTTGCCGCCATCGATTCCACCCAAGTGTTTGTATTTGAACTGCTCCAAGTGTCCCCCAGCGTGGCTTGTGTTGGACCAAGCAGCATCCATACAACGCCCCACAAGTGAGTCATGACAAGCTGGATCGTCTCCTGTGACTTCTGCTCGCCCAGGTATCAACTGCGCGGTAGATGCGCAATGGATCACTGCTGGCAATGCGACTTGATTTTCAACCAACGTCGCAGACTGATCGCCGCACAGGATGAGCGATCATCAACTTTGAGCACACGAGCGCGTTCAAGGTCGTCGGCTGACTTCTGAGTGGAATATCGTTGTGAGGCATTGTTCAAGTGGTTCGACCATTGATTTAACACGCTGGGCGAAATGGCGCTCGGCGCCAGCCGCTCCGTCCGATGATCTCGTGGATACCACCGCCGCCACGGTGCCCAAGTTTGAGGCATGTGCTGTCGCCTACTTCACTTCGTGCGCCTCCGCACTCAACCAACGAGAGTCGGTGATCAACATCGTTCTCATGCCCGCTGAAACTATGCCGTTCAGGACCTCAACTGCCCGGCGCTCTTCTTCATCGTGAACGCTGGTTGCAACACGGCCTCGCTGACCTCACGACTCGTTGGCCATCGTTGAGCTCAAGACGATCCAAGGGCTCCACTGCAACATGTGAGTGTCATCGTGCATGACAAGATCGAAACCGATGCGCTAAGTCTTCAATAGAACAAAGAAAGAACCTTTTGCTGGGGTTATCGCCAAGGTTCTATGCAGCCTCTCGTACCACGCACCGTTCGACTTAACTGCCTCGGTTGCAGCCAAATACTTCGCATCTCTGCTCATGTTGCCCCGCAGCATCAATTACGCCATCCTCAGTGAGACGTTATCCCTTGACAGCCTCATCTGTTGGTTTCATCATGTCGACACAAGTGTTCCGAACACACACGAAATCGCCTCGATCCTGCCCGTGGATTGCGATCGCCTCAACTGACTCGCCAACCACACGCACCTCACCCCCGCGCTCTCGGACATCCCGCACGACTCACATTTCTTACTCCTACAAGCTCTGCCTTCTCAACTGGGCCGGTTGGGTGTCCTCATTCTGTCGATGGGTTTAACTGATGGCTCCCCACCACCGTCACCGCACTCCAAGTGCATAGGATCGACACAATCCCTATAATACCTGTACATCTTCAACCACACGGTTGTCTCGCTTCATGCCATGCCCCATTTCATCGTCTGCCCGCAGCTGACTTGACCACATGACGACCTTTGTCAGCGATGCCGCAAGGCGGATTTGACGTCTTCCATGGCTGCAATATTCCTACTGCTTAAAAAATAACTAGATAAACCACTTGTGCATCTTGTGGTGGAGACACATACTTTGGTTGGTCGGTCGTCGGATCATATCCAAACGGAGCTTCGAACACGCGAGCACGTTCAAAGTAGTCGTATGTAAACTGGGCGGTTTAAAATCAATCTCAATTGGCTCGGTCTCGACTCAAGAGTCAGCCCCGTCCATATCATCAGTGAATGGCCCAAGAAACAACTTCCACTCTGGGCAACACGGCCTCCAAGAGCAGACACAGGACAACCACGAATAATTGTCGGATGCACACGTCCAAGAAAGCAAAGCAAGAATTCTATGTTCGCGGCATGCACCGAACGTTTGTGCCCGAACTGATGTGACGTTGAAGCAGAGCGGATGCCCACGAGGGGAAGTTGAATAAAATAGATTTGTTTTCGTTGACAGCGGGCTACATGGCGTTGTTTTGGCCCTACGGCCTCGAAATTTCGACCACCTTATGGCGAGAGGTTTGTTTGTACGCAAAAAGTCATGTCCGCACGACGACCGACAGCAAGGGACGTGGCCGCGGCAATCGGACCGACTGCCACGTCGAAATACAATGACAGAAAAGTCGTTGAGGGCTCAGATATTTGAAGCGAAAGAAAATAATATCTTGGAATTCAACATAGAAGGTCAAAATAAAAAAAACGCAATTCATGCCAGCAAAAGCAAACTGGTTCATCGCCGACATCTCGCACGACCCAACGCCGCCGCGCCGCCGTCTTGAGCATGACAGCTCCACTTCCTGAGCTACGTTGACCATCGAACTCAACCGCGTGGAGCAACGGTATTCGACGGGGACAGATAAAGTGTTTCTTGCGAGAACCTTCCAAAGTATGGACACTTTGCCCCATCCATCACAAGCATTGATGCAACATACCCTTGAAGACCAAGCACCGTTCAATTCCCTGGATGACGTGGCCTTCAGCATCTTTGGGGTTTGCAACAATCGTTTACGACGGACGTGGCGCTCGGACCGAGGCAGGCCCCCTTGCTATATCCTCGGTCGGGTGCATGAGATGAGCAGCCTCCGCTCGTACCAATCGCTACATTCCAACTCCTACGCTCAACTCCAACTAAACGGCCTTACTGGCCCCCGCCTCATCTTCTCTCGGAGAAAATGCAAACAAAACCGAATTGTTCGTCAACGACGACACCGTCCAAGATGACTGGCGTACACGGCCACCAACTACGTCGTGAGCTTCCTGCCGACAAACAGCCTCCACGGCAGCAAAAGTGATCGCGACTGATCTCCCCCAACACACAACGTCCCGTCATGTTGAGAGCAGCCAGGGCTACTCAAGGCACGATTTGCTTGAATTTCTCTCGGATACGCTCGAGTGTTTGTTGCACTTGGTTGTCTGCCTCTTTTTCTGCGGACAGAAAACTTTCTTCGGCTGTCCACACCACTCGCCCTTGATTACTAATCACTCGCTTGAGTCCGGCGAACGAGTGCTGAGGGTCGTGCTTGGCAAACCAATGCTTCAGCTCTCGCAGCGCCGCTCCCCGCACAAACGCCACTGGCTCGTCCAACGCCTCCTGCAAAACTTCGAACGATGCACTTGGCTCGGACAGGTCCATAATGGCGTGCTCGAATTCCTCGATCCAATCTCTTTTGGCTTTTTCTGGCTTCTCATCTTTTGCCAACGTCGAAGAGGGCAATACATGGAGACGCTGACGCCATCCTCCATCCATTGCAACTTTCTTTAGGCTCTTGAAAGTGCTTTGAATAAATGGCAGATTCATCAACAAAAACGAATTGTCGTCACGGGCAGAAATTTCAATGGGATAAACGGTGTCATCAGTATTTGGGACAACAACATTGCCCGTTTCCTCGTCAATCAAATAGAGGTACAATGGGTCGCCAGCACTTAGATGAGAAACAATGGCACCCACACTAGTACCTTTGACTGTTTGCAGCTGTTTGCCTGTATCCCACAATCGCTTAAAAAATGTAGTGACTTTAGCTGCATCCACATCGTCCAGTGATTTGTACGGCAACACCACAAACGAAGTCGGAACTGACACTTCGATGGCTTCCAATAACCCCAATGTCACGTCATTTCGAAGGCTCATAGCTGCCATCTTTATCTCAGTGGACAATTTCTCTTGGGCTTCGTGATGCAACTTCTCGTTCTCAAGCATACCCGACACTCTGGCATGGAGATTCGCCTGGTTTTGCACCAGCTCGTCCACTACAAAATTCAAGGAACTGGTGTCCTTGATACGAGTAAAAAATGGGTGGTTCAACACGGCCGTCGCGCTCAATCGGTTGGTCGAATCCACTACCAACAGCCGCTGGATCAAATCCTGGGCATCTTCGTCGGCAATAAATGTATCAATTCGCTGCCCCAGCTTCTCGTCAGTCCAGGTTGCTGCCTTGTGCATGGAATCCAAGACAACGTTTTGGTTGATATCCGTGGGGACTAATTCTTGGCCACTCAACATTTGAAACACCATGCAACCAAACGACCACATATCCACAGCCGTCGTTGCCTGAACCAAAGAATACGGCAAAGCACTGACGTCACAACCGTCCCGATAGGTCTTGACGACAAAGGTGTTATTTACCTGGGATTTCTTTCGTTTTGAAGTTTCATGATTTTGGTGTTCCCAATATGCATTGTATTTTATCATGTCATCGGCGGTATCGAGGTTGTGGAACATTTCTAAAACAAGTCATTCTGAGCCTGGTAGTGTTCCAACTCACGATACCTGGTGGTAAAATTCCTGAACTGACTTTGGCTCCAAGTGGCTGGTTTACGCGGACCGCAGCATCAAAATCGATTAGTTTCAACTGATTTTGAACTCGTCAGCTTCTTCAAGTCTCCATGCACAAGGCCATTTTCGTGCAGTATTTGGATGCCAAGAAAAACTTCGCTCAAAAGACTCTTGATTTTGATGTCATCGGGGCGTTCTTTTAGGTAAATTTCTTCAAAACTACGGTCAGCCGCAGGCATAACCAACACATTACAATAGCTGGCCATCGATAAATCCCCGTTGATTTTCAGTGTTGGTAAATGAGCCTGAAATTGGCTTTGCTCCACAGAAGGTAATAGGTGGAGCACAACATCAGACTTCAATTGCTTTCTTGTTTTGATTTCTCGATCATACTCGCTTGAATTCCGCATGAATTTCATCACTACTTTGAGCTTTCCACCAAAATGCTGGCGGCAGAAACTCAAGAATTCGTCTTCTGACAACGAACCATTGTTATCCTTATACCCCAATCGAAACTCTGACTGCCATTTCTCTTTCTCGCGTTTCTAACATGACAAGAGATTATGCAACGAAATATTGATGCATCTACCTGGCTCCCTTTGCTTTTGGCATCACGTCCCAAAATAGCATTGCACCGTATGAAGCTTGCCTCCTCCAAATCACCGTAGGCACTTTTGTTGTCATGGAATAGTTGGGCACAAATGCCATGGTCGTACGCCATCACAACTACAGCCGTATTGCTCACGTGCACAGGTGGGCCATCAAATATTTCGTATCGCCCACAATAAAAAAGGCCGTCGTTCAAATACTCGCGTGTATACGCGTCGGTGATTTGAATAACTTGGCGACCATGTTTGTCTTTGCCAAAGGCTAATGCTCGGAGCAATTCTTGGCTGCACAATGAAAACTTCTCGTCTTTCAATATAGACTTGAGGCAGCTCAGACGAACATTTACATCAACTGGATGGGTCACATCCATGAACGACGCCCAGGAATACGAGTAATCTTGGCGCGGTACCAAACTGCCGTCCTGAACTTCAACTGGCAAGTCCATTACAAGTAATTTCATGGCTGACTCGTGTTGTAAATATTGAGCACAACATTCGACAAGAGGATTCCCATCCTAAGAACTTGCATGACTCTTACGTTGTAAAAATTCCACACTCACATCATTCGTAAAGCGACAAATGCCATGGTACTTTAGAATTGCAGCCAAGAAGATGTATTTCGCGAGACGAATAGTATAGTCAACAACCTAATACATAACATTATGTACGTTAGATGAGTTTGACTTCATCAAAAACACCTTCTCAATCATGATATCGGTCCGCTCTGCGAGAAGGTGGACAATTTGCAAGCATCCCATTTTTATGGCAAGCATCAGTGCAGTCAATCCATCCTAATCATGACGATACATAAACAATGTTGCAGAAAAAGGCAAAGCTCTCTCGTGCAACAAAGGCAATGAACAATCAAATGACAGAATACTGAAATAGCCGGACACAACTCGACAAAGATACTCTAACGTACGTTGTCCACGAGATTGATGTCGACGCAGCCGTGGTCCAATAGAAGACACGTGACTTCGACATGGCCATCCACGCTTGCATGCATAAGGTCTGATTCGCCATGTTATTCGCGACCACACGTGAGACGACAATCGCAAACGACACATCATCGGTGAAACAATTTCGAACCGATCTGTCGATATCAATTGAAGTCGACAGAAAGCTTGCGAGAGCCAGACCGAATACCATGACATGTCAAAAATACTGCAACGTACGAGTTTATCCACGAGGTTGATGTTGACGCCGCCGTGGTCCAAGAGAAGACGCGCGACTTCCTCATAGCCATATTGACATGCAAACATAATGGCCGATTGGCTAAACTAATCGAGGCAACACTTGAGACGACAATCGCAAACAGCATATCATCGGTGAAAACAATTTCGAACCGATCTGTCGAAATCAAATTTGACGTCGAAAGAACGTTTGCCAGAACCAGACCAAAGACCATGACATGTCAAAAATACTGCCAACGTACGAATTTATCCACGAGGTTGATGTCGACACCGCTGTGGTCCAGAAGCAGACGCATGACTTCCTCATGGCCAAATATGCTTGCATACATGAGGGAGGATTGGCCATGCTATTCGCGACAACACGTGAGACGACAATCGCAAACGACAAATCATCGGTGAAACAATTTCGAACCTATCTGTCGATATCAATCAAAGTTGAAGTCGACAAAACGTTTGCGAGAGCCAGATCAAAGACCATGACATGTCAAAAATACTGCAACGTACCTCATTCACAAAGTCGATGTTGCCGTTGTCGCAGTCCAAGAGAAGACGGGCCACGTCCACATGGCCATTCACGATTGCAAACATAAGGGCTGATTCGCCATGCTATTCGCGACCACACGTGAGACGACTATCGCAAACAACACATCATCCGTGAAACAATTTCGAACCGATCTGTCGGTATCAGAGTTGAAGTCGACAGAACGTTTGCGAGAGCCAGACCAAAGACCATGACATGTCAAAAATACTGCCAACGTACGTTATCCACGAGGTTGATGACGTCGCCGCCGTAGTCCAAGCAAATTAACACATGGTTGCATCAGAGTATATCAGTTTTTGCTGATGTGATTCAGTAATATCTCGAAAAATATTAGATAAGGGGATATCGGTCAAATCTTGTCGATAAAACATTTACGGTCGAACTCATTATCCGCTGTACTCTAGTGTTTGACTTCGAGTTTTAAAAATGCATGTTGTTCATGACACACTGCATGTCGTCTTTGGGGCACCAAAACACGTCCGCGTTAAAGTACATGTTGACGAGATGGTCGGTGTAAATGCCAGCGTATTTGCTCCCGACCATTTCGCAGTCGCGGAAGCCCGCCGTCCATCCGTTGTCCTTGAGCTTCCACCAGATTCCGTCCTTCCCAATGACGATCTTGAGTGGGTGGTCGGGACCCAAGTTGTACTTCTCGGGCCAATCCACGGCCAGGTACCGCAGACACGTACCCGCGGGGATGTCGAAGCGCACCCATGCCGGTGCGCGGTCGTTGGCATGGAACTCGTTCTTGTCCAAGACTGTGTAGTCGCTGCTCCAAGCTTGGCGTTCGTGCTGGGTTACCCAGTACACGCCCGGCGTATAGTCTTGGTGGAAGAGCGTGCCGCGGCGGATGCGGCAGTGGCATTTCCACACGTGAGAAATGGGATCGTCCCAGCAGCAGCCCTGACCCGCGTCGATGGCGAGTGTTTCGTGGAAGGCGACTCGGATCGGGTCTTCGGGCTTGGTTGATCCTCCAAAGATTTGAATGAGCTTGTCCAAGGCCCACGTGCCCACTGCAAACGCCGTGTCGAACGTCAGATCTTGAATCGAATTGGCAGCTTCGATCGAGTTCTCGTCGATTGTGGTCAGGTTTTGGACGGTCGATCGGTTCACGCCGTACTTGTCTTCAAATTCTTGCAGCGTACTTGTCGAGTTGAGAGCCGACACTCGAGAGGCGAGGACGAGGGCGCCAAGAATGAACGAATTGAGGAACGGGGAAAGCATGACACTCGGGATGTTGTTGGCTCGATGGGTTGACTTGCGAGGGAAATCAAAAATGAGATCAATGTGTACAAAATGAAAGCTTGCAAGGCAGAGTCTTCCTCAGCCATTCAAGGCACGCCGCTCCGATGGAAGTATACACTTGTATCATTTTTGTCACGCCAATGCATTACATCCATGCACGAAGGTACACATGTTATGTGATAGATATATTTACGACGCCGGTGTTTTCTCGATCTATATTGAAAAGTATGAAACTGACGAACACATACTGGGTAGGAAATTTGTCCCAGTCCCTTTCTTGCAACCCTCTCCTGGCAGCAAAGAGCAGTGCACCGCGAGCAGCACAAGACAATTAATGTCGTGAAATCGCACCCCATAGCCACCAAAATCTCATAAGCACTACGTCAAACTAATTTATTGTGGATGATTCGCCAATACCAACGTTGTGTTGGTATTTTTGTTGTACTAGCATGACTTGAAAGACCGAAGATAATTAGAAGACCTTTCTGTTT
>VJMH01000205.1:0-13530 GCA_009835185.1 Aphanomyces stellatus
ACACGATGACGACAACATCGGAAGCGACCCCTCTGGTCCAAGACCAACAAGCAACAACTACAAGCACGGCCTCAACTCCTTGGCTCGTGAGAGTTGGTGCTGCAGCGGCCGTCGTTGTCGGTGGCATCGTTCTCTACACAGCGTTTCGAACCACACCAACCACCGCACCTGCCACGGCGACCGCCGCATCGCTGACCTTCTGCGACGCAACAGTCAAGCACGAGTTTGGCTACATCCAGCTACCGCACAAGGTCGACGACCACTACTTTTACTCGTTCTTCGAGTCGCGCAACGACCCGACGACGGACCCACTCGTCATTTGGCTCGAAGGTGGCCCGGGCTCGTCGTCGACGTGGGCCCTTCTCAATGCCAATGGTCCGTGCACGATCAACGCCGAGCTCAATGGCACGACCCCGAACCCGTATTCCTGGACGACCAATGCCAATGTGATTTGGCTGGACCAACCCACGGGCGTGGGCTTTTCATACGGGGACGCCACCGACGACGACAGCAACGAGATTGATGTGGGTCGAAACGTGTATGGCTTTCTCCAAGGCTGGCTCAAGCAACACCCGCAGTTCCAATCGAATCCGTTCTTCATCACGGGCCAAAGTTATGGTGGGCATTACGTACCCGCGGCCGCCAACTACATTGTCCACGAGCAAGCAAAGGCAGTGTTGGCTCCGGATGCTATCCGTATCAACTTGCAAGGCATCGCGATTGGCAACGGCAATACCGACACGGTTGTGCAATTCCCACTAATGGTCAATATGGCCGAAGCCAACGCGTACAACATCACGTTGGTCACACCCGCCGAACTCGCCAAGCTGAAGCAAGATGCTGCTCGCATGAAATCGCTCCTGATTCAATGCCAAGCACCGAATGAAACCCAAGCGTGCGTGGACGCTGTGAATATGATTGGCGACTTGCTCACGCCCATGGTTCAAAACCCCACACGAGACGCATACGATATTCGCAACACGTGCGATCCGCCTGCGTGTATCTACCCTGATATGGCCAACACCGAAACGTTCCTCAACCGCCCTGATGTCCAAGCGACCCTTGGCGTCCACAAGGCTTACCAATGGAACAATCAAACTGTCGCCGAGGCCTTCACCGTTGATATCGTGAAATCGACTGTTGGGTTTGTGCCCAATGTCTTGGCGGCCGGTGTGCGTGTGCTCATTTATGCTGGCGACGCTGATCTTGTGTGCAACTGGATTGGCAATGACGCGTGGACCAAGCAACTTGAGTGGCCACACAAGGAAGCGTACAACGCGGCAACTGTGATGCCACTGACAGTGGACGGACGTGTGGCGGGTGACGTGCGGTCGAGCAACGGTCTGAGCTTTGTGCGCGTGTACGATTCGGGGCATGGGGTTACAGTGGACCAACCTGCCGTCGGCCTCGCACTCATTAACCGCTTCGTTCGCAACGCGTCACTTGGCTACTAGAGTTATCTCGATGGTTAGGCTGTAACAACTTGGACTGATGAGACAGCGACATGAAATTCAAAAACAATTCTTGTGTGTCATTGTGTTTTTGTACAGTGCAAGCCATAACGCAAATCCAATCTCGATATGCACTTTGGAATGCGTCGCCCGCCCTGGTTGCCGTCAACCTGCTCGCCTCGCCAAGTTAAACGCATATGAATAAGAATTGGTACCACACACGTGCTGACGTCTGCAAACCTAGAGCTGGTACACTACAACAACGACGACAGCTTCTTGGCGGGTGCTCATGCCGAGATTGGCCCCCTCAACCTCAGTGACAATTCGACTTCGTCGCACCGACTCCATCGATTGTCGTTCCGAGCGTCGGCCACCTGGTTTCGCCTTGCGTCGTCGGCAGTCGCGGGGGCAATGTTGTTCGTCATGGCACGATGCTCACGGCGGCGGTGGCTGTTGTGATGGACACTTCTTGAGCCCTCGCGTCCGCCGCAGCATCTTTTCTCGGTATGTCTGCGCGTGCGATTGCACTTGGCGGGCTGTGCGGGTGCCAATCTTCTTGGCAATGACCTTCCACGGTCCCTCGGGAAACTCTTCCAGCGCCTAGAGGAACCGCTTGTGCTCAGCTTGCGACCAAGGACCTTTGGTGGCGAGCGGTTGGAAAACGTTCCGAACAAAATCGATGCGCATCGCGTTCCGAACGTGATGCGCATCCCAACGACTGTTCGGAACGAATTCATATCACTATGTTGCACTCCTAATATAATGATTTCAGTATGTATGTTATATTTCGCTATATTCTCCGGTCGTTAGAACTTTGCGCTGTTGTCCAGTCTGGAAGATCGTCCATGAGAAAAAGCCTCCTGCAGACTGAAAGGCTCCTCAGGTTGAGTGTCGAAAGTTCAATGAATTGGTCACACTCACGTTTTGGGTTGTTGCGCTGGCAGCACTGCACTAGCCGAATCCGAACAGGGGCCAAATATTTCGATTCAATTCTGAAAACTGATTTACGGTGGTCATATTGTACCCAATATTGGCGTCAAATTTGATCCCGTTTCACAAAACCCAATTGGCGGGAGAGGAACCACAAAACAGGTCAACTGGAGCACTCGAAGGAAGGTGGAGACTTGGACCCACACAGGTTGACATGCAAGTTGCTGTTGTCTATAGTTCGTCACTGTTGGTTCGTGAATTGCTGAACAAACAGCAACATTTGAAGCCAAAATTGTTGAAACTATGATAACAACTTGCGGAGTAAATCAAGTCTGAATGAGAGTACTGAGCAGGACGAGATTGATAACGACGAATTGGTGGAAGATGAAATAGTGACGTTGGTACCATTACTCGTAAATAAATTCGTTGCATCATCGCTCGTTCGTGTTGGAATTGTTTGATGGCACCATTCTCAAACGATGCAAAGACCAATGCATAGTTTACACTCGATGACCCTAAGACACGTAACTTTTCCATCCTCAAATCCACTTTGTTGTTCACGTTTGGAACATTCAGAGCCGTTCGGAACTGTGCGAATCCAAATAACCATCGGGGGAACCTTCCATACGAGCAGGATGTTGTCCGTTGGACGTGACCGATCGCGTGTTTTGAAAAGTATATCATCACACACTCTCCAACGACTTTGTGCTTGAAATTTATGAATGGACGAGTGGATCATGGTGACGTCGGGCATCTCAAGTGGCCATGGGTGGCGTCTCATTAGTTTGGGATGCACCTGATCATTGGTATTGGTTGCCTGGTGTGTCGACTGACAAACACCCCTGATTTATGAGTCGCAAGATCAAGTTTGCCTCGTTGAATATCGCAAGTCTAATGACATTGCCTGACGGAAGAGCTCTGACTCCCGTTGTAAATGATCCACCAGTCAACCTACCCCCCACGCTATCTACATCGAGCGCCATGGCAATGTTCAGCGGCAAAGTGCCGTTGGCCTTTTCAACACATGTCGTGACCGAAGAGACAGTCGCAGACACCGGACGCAATCCAACTGATCGCGACGTTTCTGTAGCACACCTACGTCTTTCTGCTTGGTTTATTTTGCGACGCGTGTCACTAGGATGATGATTCATAGAGATTGGTTTGTATTTGATGTGTACTATGGTATAAACTCATCGCGTTTGACTTTCGGTGAGGCGAGCGAGTATGATTGAACCATATGCGCTACTGCCACATAAGATCTGATGGTACCCGACCAAACAGTGTCAAACTTTCGTTCTTTTGTTGCAGGTTATTGAACACCCATGATCAGCGAACTGGAAGCAAATCATCTATCATAGGTGTGGCTACGCTGGATTTAAAGATAGGTACGAGGGATTCATTTTTGCGCATTTAGCACATTCAATAACAGCTGAAATGTATTCGCTTCTCGGGATGGGTTTCGATTGCCAAACACGGCAATGAAGCCTCCCCAAGGTCGCACATGCCATTCGCGCCACAGTGTTCGACCTTGTCGTGATTGGCGATGTCGTTTCGTGCCAAAGAAATCTTGCCACTTGTCCCCACAGGAGGATGTTGACTTTGTTGCTGTTGGAAACATTTTCCAATGGCATTGGGTGTCCGCAGCCACAACAATTAATGAACACGAGCGTCGATCTGACGCATTTCTAATCTTGTCCTGATGGCTCGTTTGCGCGTATTGGAGAGGGGTGAAACCTGATGTCACTCGAATTCATCGAGCGACAAGCTTGAGATAAAAGTCCACGGCCGTTTGCCGCGGATGAATTCGGACGGAAACGTGCGGTGGATTTCGCTGCGGACCTTTTTGCCACGGCTGTCGACCTTGAAGTAGTGGAATGGACCACTCGTGTCGATGCCTGAGCCAAGAAAAGCGAGGATGCAGCGCTGAACTGACGCCCATTGCATGAGACAACCGTCGATTTCCAAGTACCCTGCCATGGCCACGCTGTAGACCGTCGACTTGACGCCCCTCCCCCGCGCATACATGCGATTTCGGTCGACAAAGCCACCGGGGAAACGAATGTTGTGGCCGACGGCGATGTCAAAGCTCGAGTAGCAGGGACGGGGGGCGTTGCTGCTCGGGGGGAGGCTGCTGTCGACGGGGCGGTGATGCAACCGCCGCCGTCGCATGCAAATCGACGCAGTCACAGCCCAGACGATGGCTGCAGTAGTTGCGTACCCCATGTAAAAGTAGACGTCCAAGTGGGGTGACGTGCGAAAATAAAACTTGATCATGGGAGCCACGAGAGTTGGTCGATACGAGTAGGGCTCGACGGATCGAATGGCAGTAACGTCGGGGCCTTGGGTCGTGAGTTGCCCCGTGACAAGGACCACAGCAGCCAAATACACAGCTACGACGGCGAGCTTGGTGGCCTCGCGGATTCGGTTGAGGACGTGCTTGATGATGCACATGCCAAGGAGAAAGATGTAACAGACCGGCGCAGGCATGAAGCGAAGGTCGTCGGCGAAGGAATGCAATGGCGACGAGTTCCAAGGGAGGACGGCAATGCATTGTCGCACAAGCATGGCGAGGATCATGTCTCGATACGTCCAGTAGGTCGTGACGAGCGTGATGGCCACAGTCACGTCGAATGAACTTAGGTTGTTCACTTCGAGGGAAAAATTGTCGACGAGAACAAAGAGCAAGTTGCGACGCTTGACCAAACTAAACTTGATAAGTAGACCAAGGTAGAGCACAGCGGATGCGACGCGCGTGACCAGCAAGATCATGACTTGGGTTTGGATGATGTAGTCGATGCGGGAGGTTTGACCACTCCACATTTGGTTGGTGATTTGTAGGGTGGGCACCATGACTGCCGTCGCATTGGGGGTTGCATCCAAAAAACCAGCACCTTTGAGTGGGAGTCGATACCCTGTCGGGGCGTGGTGGACCGAGCTTGTCATTTGTTGGTTGGGGACACTGGGAATACCGGTCACAGCCATCCAATTTTCAAACACGAGAATCTCCGAAAAGGACAAATCGCCTGCGCAATAGAATTTGGCTTCGTCCGGAGCAGTGATGGAGTAAACCATGTTTTTGATCTGTGGGTGTGTGCAGGATGGGGGTGTTGTCGGGCCACCTTTTGTCTTTTGAACGTCCACCGTCAGAGATGCAATGACTGCCTGCGGCAAGATGATGCTTCCACACTTGATCATGTTGGCGTCGTAGTTGGTGACGCAGATGAGGTAGTTGGCCAATCCGACTAAGTCGTCGTAGGCAGCAGACGCGTCGACGAGGGATTCATGTGTTGTGTTGGCACCGACTATTTTGAACACCCGCATCGTCTCGTAGCCATGGACTTTGTTGGTCACTCGAACTTGAATCACGATCGATTCCAGCGGACTAAAGACCGGGTTGCTCATCGAGAATGTCTTTCCAACCATGAGCGTGTACCGCGCCGTGGTGATATCGGTTTGGTTGGTTGTCGTGACACTCTGGAGAAAATTGGTTTTGGGCCCAAGTGTCATTGTAAACGGAACTTGCGCTGTCGGGACATTGATTGGTGTGGTCGAGCCCAGCGGCGTCAAGTTCATAAGATCAAGGAGCCATCGCAAATTCACTTCATTTTGCGCCGCGGTCGTGTTGAACCCCGTGTAGAGCGAGACGTCCCACGCAGCCATGGTCGGCTCCGAGTCAAAATTGGCCATGATCGAATATGTTGGCGAGAGGAGATTTGCGACAATGTTTGGAATGTCCGAGTAGACTAGTCCCGGGACAACGAGGTACGCTGCAACTTCAATTGTGATGCACGCGAGCCAAAAGACAAGGCGGGCAAGTGTGCTGACTACCCACTTGACATTTAGGCCGAAGCGACTAGAAGGTCGAGAGAAGCGAACGAGTTCTGCATATGGGGAAAGCGTTTTCCGCGCAAGACTGTCTTCGACATGCATTGATTGGGGCACAACATGGGCCATACCGTCGATTGGGGTGGGTTGAAAGAGAGCGACGGAAGTCGATGTGCCGTGTTCCTGGGCGGGGTTGTCGCCCAGTCAACCCAGTGGGCGATGCTGCCAGGCCGCGATATGGCAACGAGGGAAGCAACAAGGGGTCCGTTTCGCACAACACAGTCGGTATTTATAGCCCTTGAAGCGACAGTTTTCTTGCGCTGCTCGATAACTCGTCGGGAATGAGGCGTTCGCAATGAGCTTAGACGTGGACGTCGATTCATTTTATGGTAATGCCCCGAGCAATGATTTCGATCACTGATCAAGGCTCCTCCGTTCATGACACTGCGCCACTGGAGGCTGAAGATCGTTTGCTTTGTTTTTACATAGGAGACGATGGCACGTTTTACCCGAGAATCTCGGCATGCCAACACAACGCGATGAGATGATCACTCCAATTCATTGAGCGACAAACTCGAGAGTAATGTCCACGCGTTCTTCCCGCGGATAAACTCGGTCGGGAACGTTCGGTAGATCTTACGACGGACAGTCTTGCCACTGTCGTCGAGCTTGAAGTAGTGGATCGGACCTGACGTGTCAATGCTTGAGCCAAGAAGGAACGCGAGGACGCAGCGCTGGACAGACGTCGATGGCATCAGACACCCGTCGATTTCCAAGTACCCCGCCATGGCCACGCTGTAAACGGTCGAACGGACGCGACCAGCGGCATGCTCACTCGGTAGATACATGCGTGTGGTGTCGACAAAGCCTCCAGGGAAGCGGATTTCAAGGCCAACGGCGACGTCAAAGCTCGAGAATCGTGACAGAAGGTCATTCGTTTGGGACAAACCGCAGGCAATGCGTTGTTGGAGGATCCGTCGCCGACCGAGTTCAATACATTTCGAAACCAAAACAGCAATCGCGATCGCCCCCACAACCGAGTATGCCATGTAAAAGTACACGTCCAAGTGCGGTGACGTGCGATAGTAATACTTGATCATGGGCGCCACGAGTGTTGGCCGGTACTCGTTCGGCTCGACTGATCGGATGGCTGTGAGAGCTGGGCCTTGTGATGTCAACTGCCCCGTGAGGAGAATGACCGTGGCCAAGTACACAGCGACGTAGGCCAGCTTGGTGCACTGTCGAATTGTGTTGAGCACGTGTTTGATGATGCACATGCCAACAACAAAGATGTAGCAGACGGGTGCGGGCATGAAGCGGAGATCATCGACGTAGGAATGCAATGGCGATGAATTCCATGGTAATACAGCGAGGCACTGCCGGACGAGCATGGCGAGAATCATATCCCAATACGTCCAGTAGGTCGTGACGAGTGTGATGGCCACAGTCACGTCGAACGAGCTCATGTTGCTCACTTCGAGGGAAAAGTTGTCAACCAACACGAGGAGTAAATTGCGCCGTTTGACCAGACTAAACTTGACAAGAAGACCAAGATAGAGCACAGCAGATGCGACGCGCGTGACCAGCAAGATCATGACTTGGGTTTGGATGATGTAGTCGATGCGGGAGGTTTGGCCTCGCCACATTTCGTTTGCGAATTGCACGGCTGGCGTCATGACAGACGTGGCATTGGGCGTCGCATCCAAGAACCCCACGCCTTTGAGTGGGAGACGATAGCCTGTCGGCGCGTAGTGAACGGAGCTCATCATTTGCTGAGCGGCAAGACCTGGGATGCTTGTGACAACCATCCAGTTTTCAAACGCACGAATGTTCGCAATGGTCACGTCCCCTGCGCAATAGTACGTCGCTGTGTCTGGCGCTGCAATCGAGTACACCATGTTTTTGATCTTTGGATGGATGCAAGACGGGGGAGATGTTCGAATGCCCTGTGTTTTTTGGACGTCCACTGTCAGAGACTTGACGGCAGCAGGTGGCAAGACGATGCTACCGCACTTGATCGTATTGGCGTCGTAGTTGGTGACGCAGATGAGGTAGTTGGCCACGCCGACCAAGTCATGGTAGTCAGCAGTCGCGTCGACGAGGGATTCGTGTGACGCGTTTTCACCGACAGTTTTGAGCACGCGCAACGTCTCGTACCCGAGTATTCTGTTGGTCACTCGAACTTGGATGACAATCGATTCAAGCGGGTTGAAAACTGGGCTGCCCATCGAGAACGTTTTGCCGACCAAGAGCGTGTACCGTGCCGAGTCGACATCGGTTTGGTTGGTTGTCGTGACACTCTGTAGATAGTTGGCCTTGCGTCCAAGTGTCATTGTGAACGGAATCTGCGTGATCGGGACGTCGATGGCCGCAGACGAGCCCAGCGGCGTTGTGTTGATGTGGTCGAGGAGCGCTCGTAGATGCACTTCGTTTTGTGCTGCGGTCGTGTTGAACCCTGTGTAGAGCGAAACGTCCCATACAGCCATGGTCGGCCCAGTGTCAATGTTGGCTTTGATCGAGTACGTTGTGGAGAGTAGGTTGTCGACGAGGCCCGGGATGTCTTTGTAAATCCACGCGGGGGCAACGAGGTAGGCTGCGATTTCGATCGAGAGGCAGCTAAGCCAGAAGAGGACACGAGTGGCGTTGATGGCTAGTCCTTTGGCCTTTGGGAACGAAGGATGCCCTTTCGGTGACTCCGAGGCAACCCGCACTTGGTCAGAGGTGGGTCCTTTGTGCATCCCCGTGGAAATCGTCTTGGGGGCTGATTGCTGCGCAACTTGATTGGCAACGAGGTTGGTTACTGCCATGACGTTGACAGCGGGAGTGGCGTTGACATTTGTGCTGCATTCATTCAAATCGATACGATGCATGCTGTTGCGACCAACAATGCGCTGGAAACCGACATGATATGCTCTATTTTTACTCCGGGTTTTCATTGTGCATGCATCGTCATTGTACTTGAGCGTGGCATAAGTTCCCTCTCACATTGACAGAGTCGACAAGTCCAACTTGGATGCCTCGCTCTTACACGTCCTCTTCGGTGGCTTTCCCCTCTAGAGCATGTACCACTTTCCTATTTGCCCTTCCTTGCATATTGTCCATTTTACTGAGACCAACCACCACTTCCGCGCTTCCTCGCGCGGCGTCCACAGTCACAACGTTGCAAAACAATATAGGTGTACAATTAACGCAAGCAAGGACTCTCCCAATAATCAAGATGTGGCAATCACTCCAATTCATTGAGCGACAAACTCGAGAGAAATGTCCACGCGTTCTTCCCGCGGATAAACTCGGTTGGGAACGTCCTGTAGATTTTATTGCAGACGGTCTTGCCACTGTCGTCGAGCTTGAAGTAGTGGATTGGACCTGACGTGTCAATGCTTGAGCCAAGAAGGAACGCGAGGACACAGCGCTGGACGGACGTCGAGAGCATGAGGCAGCCATCAATTTCCACATAGCCTGCCATGGCCACGCTGTAAACGGTTGATCGAACACGACCCGAGGCGCGCTCGCTTGGTAGATACATGCGTGCGGTGTCGACAAAGCCTCCGGGGAAGCGGATTTCGAGGCCAACGGCGACGTCAAAGCTTGAGAATCGCGCCAAAGGGTCGTCTTTCTGAGGCAATCCGCTCTCGACACGGCGCTGGTGAGTCCGCCTTCGACGGAGCGCGAAACATTTCGAAACCATGACTGCAATCGCGATCGCCCCCACAACTGAATACGTCATAAAGAAGTACACGTCCAAGTGCGGCGACGTGCGATAGTAAAACATGATCATGGGCGCGACGAGTGTTGGATGAAATGCATATGGGTCCACGGATCGGATGGCTGTGAGAGCTGGGCCTTGGTGGGAGCATTGGCCCGCGAGGAGAATGACTGTGGCCAAGTACGCAGCGACGTAGGCCAGCTTGGTGCATTGACGGATCGAGTTGAGCACGTGCTTGACGACACACATGCCGACAACAAAGATGTAGCAGACAGCCGAGGGCATGAAGCGAAGGTCATCGACGTACGTATGCAGCGGCGACGAATTCCACGGGAGGACGGAAAGGCACTGCCGCACCAACATGGCGAGAATCATATCCCAGTACGTCCAGTAGGTCGTGACAAGCGTGATGGCCACGGTCACATCGAACGAGCTCGAGTTGCTCACTTCAAGTGAAAAGTTGTCGACCAAGACGAGCAGTACATTACGGCGCTTGACCAGACTAAACTTGACGAGGAGGCCAAGGTAGAATGCAGCCGAAGCGACGCGCGTAACCAGCAGAATCATGACTTGGGTTTGAATGATATAGTCGATGCGGGAGGCTTGGCCTCGCCAGCTGTCGTTCTTGATTTGCATGGTGGGAACCATGACAGACGTGGCATTCGGTGTCGCGTCCAAGAACCCGACACCTCGGAGCGGGAGCCGATAGCCTGTCGGCGCGTGGTGGACCGAGCTTGTCATCAATTGGTTGGCCATGCCAGGAATGCCCGTGGACACCATCCAGTTTTCAAACGCTAGTATTTTGGAGATGGACAAGTCGCCTGCACAATAGAACTTGGCTTGGTCCGGCGGCGTGATCGAGTACACCATGTTTTTGATCTGCGGGTGCGTACAGGATGGGAGGGTAGCGGCGCCACCGTTTGTCTTTTCAACGTCCACCGTCAACGACGCGACGGCCGCTGGTGGCAAGACGATGCTGCCACATTTGATCGTATTGGCATCAAAGTTGGTGACGCACATGAGGTGGCTGGCCACTCCTATCAAGTCAGTGTACGCAGAGGTCGCGTCAACGAGGGATTCATGCGTGGTGTTGGCACTGGTCGTCAGAAAGACCCGCATCGTTTCGTAGCCATGGACTTTGTTGGTCATACGAACCTGAATCACAATCGATTCCAGCGGACTGAACACAGGATTGTTCATCGAGAACGTCTTGCCAACCATGAGCGTGTACCGCGCCGTACCCACGTCGGTTTGGTTGGTTGTCGTGACACTCTGGATAAAATTGGTCTTAGGCCCAAGGGTCATCGTGAACGGAATCTGCGCCGTCGGGACATCGATCGGCGTGGTCGAGCCCAGCGGCGTTGAGTTTATTTGGTCGAGGAGCCGTCGTAAATTCACTTCGTTCTGCGCCGCGGTTGTGTTGAACCCCGTGTAGAGTGAGACATCCCACGCAGCCATGGTCGGCCCCGAGTCAAAGTTGCCCATGATCGAATACGTTGTCGTGAGTAAGTTGGCGAGAAGGCTTGGGAGGTCCATGTAAATCCACGCGGGAGCGACGAGGTAGGCTGCGATTTCGATCGAGAGGCAGCCGAGCCAGAAGAGGACACGCGTGACGGTGGTGGCTGACCGCTGGGCTTTGTGGAAAGAACCTTGGCGTTTTTGCATTCCCGATGCAAGCTGAACTTGGACAGCATGTGGTGCTGGGCCACTTTGTATGCCTGAGGTAATGGTAGTGAGACCATTCCGCTGGGGAACAATGGCCGCGACGGGACTCGACTTAGTCAGCACTGCCATAATCACAAGTGGCTCGACACACGTGACTGGACTCGGAACGTGGCAGCAGCGGCACGAATGTTGGCCTATTTTTACCACTGATAAGTTGCCCAGAATAGAACGCCCCCAGTGGATGAAAACAATATCAACGACATTGGGCGAGTACCTCGAGAAGTAGTTTATCAAAGCTTGTACATCTGCATCCGTGCCAGCGACGCAGCAGTGAGCTGCATAATTCAAGCTTTCGCAACGTTAACCAAGGCTGCCGACGGCCTTGTCGGGACAGCCACCCTTAGAGCTGAGCACGAAGAGATACTCATAGCCTTGACACGTTTGGGGCGTCGCACTACATTGGACAAACACCATGATGTGATGGCAACAGTCGACACCAACATCACCACCGACGAAGCATTCGCGTGGATCACAAGTATGACAATATGTCCACCCAAATATGGTTCCCATACTTGGGTGGACATATTGTCAACAAAGCTGGGCGTATGGGCAGGAGGTGGTGGCGGATACAGAGGTGCTGGCAGCGTTAGTGAATTTTTCGTGCTAATTCGATTGGAGAAAGATGTTTGCTGGCTGTGCGGTGGCTGCAACGAAACACGCGGGGCCGTTTGTTTATGGCATATGTATAACCGCGGCAAAGTTCAAAGTTGTTTGCCCTGAAATCAGTGTTTGGAACAAGAACTCCCAAGTTTCGGCATTGTTTGAATGTCATGCTGTCGAGCAATGACACATACGAGATGGAACTGCATACCGCTAAATGAAATTGGTGGTCGATTGCGAAAACAAAATACTCCTTTTGTACCATGGCGGAAATAATTAGCCACATCAACACAACAATGATCACTCCAATTCATTGAGCGACAAACTCGAGAGAAATGTCCACGCGTTCTTCCCGCGGATAAACTCGGTCGGGAACGTTCGGTAGATCTTACGACGGACAGTCTTGCCACTCTCGTCGAGCTTGAAGTAGTGGATTGGACCTGACGTGTCAATGCTTGAGCCAAGAAGGAACGCGAGGACGCAGCGCTGGACAGACGTCGATGGCATCAGACACCCGTCGATTTCCAAGTACCCCGCCATGGCCACACTGTAGACGGTCGACCGAACACGACCCGAGGCGCGCTCGCTCGGTAGATACATGCGTGTGGTGTCGACAAAGCCTCCGGGGAAGCGGATTTCAAGGCCAACGGCGACGTCAAAGCTCGAGAAGCGAGCCAGCGGGTCGTCTTTCTGAGGTAATCCGCTGTCGATGCGACGTTTTTGGGTTTGTTGTCGTCGAAACACAATGCATTTCGAAACCAAGATTGCAACCGCAATGGCCCCCACAACCGAGTATGCCATGTAAAAGTACACGTCCAAGTGCGGTGACGTGCGATAGTAAAATTTGATCATGGGCGCGACGAGCGTTGGACGGTACGTATATGGATCCACGGATCGGATGGCTGTGAGAGCTGGGCCTTGTGACGTCGACTGCCCCGTGACGAGAATAACTGCAGCCAAGTACGCTGCGACGTAGGCCAGCTTGGTACACTTGCGGATTGTGTTGAGCACGTGCTTGATGGCGCACATGCCAACAACAAAGATGTAGCAGACGGGTGCGGGCATGAAGCGGAGATCATCGACGTAGGAATGCAATGGCGATGAATTCCATGGTAATACAGCGAGGCACTGCCGGACGAGCATGGCGAGAATCATATCCCAATACGTCCAGTAGGTCGTGACGAGTGTGATGGCCACAGTCACGTCGAACGAGCTCATGTTGCTCACTTCGAGGGAAAAGTTGTCAACCAACACGAGGAGTAAATTGCGCCGTTTGACCAGACTAAACTTGAC
>VJMH01000210.1:0-22753 GCA_009835185.1 Aphanomyces stellatus
CACTCAAGAACGCCGTCGTCAGCGACCTCCGAATCGGTTTTCAAAACTTTGTCCAGCAGACGCGCCCTGTTCCTTGCGATGTCGTGACGGGCGCCGTCCCCCAATGGCTTCGCAACAGCGCGTTGTACCGCACCGCCCCTGGCATCTACGACTACCAAGTCAAAGACTCTGAGAAGCAGCAGTCGATCCACCATTGGTTTGACGGCCTTGGGACGATGCACCAGTTCCACATCCGCGACGATGGGTCGGTGTGGTACCACAACAAACTGACGGCCGAAGGCGCGTTGGCAGACCTCCAAACCGGTCGCCAACCCATCAACTTTGGACAGCCACACGATCCGTGCGTGACGATCTTTGGCAAAGTCGCCGCGGTCATCAATACTGTATTCAATGACAAGCCAACCGCGATCGAAACCAACAACCTCAATGTCACGCTCTCAGTCCTGCCCACCTCCGAGCCCAACACGCTTGCGATCAAGAGCGACTTCAACTGCCTCCAGTTTGTCGACGCCGACACGTTCGAAACCAAGAAATTCTGCACCTACGACACGTACGACAAGCGACTCGACGGCATGATCTCGGCGGCCCACGAAGAGTACGACCCTCTGACCCAGACGTACTTCAACTTGAACATTGACCGCATGGGCAAACACACGGGTGTCTTTAGCTTGGACCGCGACGGGTCTGTCCGAGAAGCCACGATCAATGTCCCTGCCGCCCGCCCGAGCTCGTACATCCACTCGTTCTCGTCCACGACCAAGTACCTCGTCGTCATGGCCTGGCCGTGCTTTGCCAACATGCTCAAAGTGCTCTTCCACCACAACTACGCCGCAGGTCTGACGTGGCAGCCGGAGAAGCAGACGCTCTTCTACGTCGTCGACCGCGCCACGATGACCCACGTTGCCACGTACGAGTCGACGCAAGCGTTCTTTTGCTTCCACACGATCAACGCATTCGACGACGGCGACGATATCGTCTTGGACCTCGTGCATCACCCAGACAGCTCCATCATCAACCAGTTGAATGTCAAGACCATTGTGGGGGGCCAAGGCACGTTGGACGCCAGCCAAGTGGCGCGGTTCCGTCTCCAAGCCGTGTCGATGGCTACGACCACCACGCCCTTCCGCAAGGTCGATCGACCCCTCTTGCCAACCCAAGGCGTGAGTGTCGAACTCCCGACCATCAACGAACGCTTTCGTCACAGCCCCAACTACCGCTTCGTCTACGGCGCGTCGTCGAACCGAGGGGCGTCGATGTGGGACTCGGTCGTCAAGGTTGACATGGCCACGGGCGCGACCCTTCGATGGGACGCCGGCGGCGATGGGTTGTTCCCTGGCGAGCCCATCTTTGTGCCACACCCGATGCAAGATGACGAAGACGATGGCGTCCTGCTCTCGGTCGTGCTCGACACACATGCGAAACGCAGCTTTTTGTACGTTCTAGATGCCAAGGACTTGGCTGTCGTGGCCAAAGTGGCGGCGCCAGTCGTTGTCCCGCTTGGCTTTCATGGCATGCACAAGACCAAGTAGCTATGACTTGACATAATTCCATTTATTCTTTTTCATCCTTCAGAGCGAACAACTCGTGCCAAGTGTGAGCAAGATTAGCACAGTCTTGGGAGGGTGACTCAAGTATTTCAAATCAACACTAACAATCCTGCGCGTTTCCTGTGGCGAATATAGACCCTGTGGCCAAGGCTGACACATTTGCGAGCTGTCCGCACATTTGATGCACAAATGTACCCATTCGACATGGCCAACGCGACTGCAGTGTGGTATTAACGTTGTTTTGCTGTTCTCGCAATCAAGAACCATTAAGCAGGTGAACTGAACATTTACGGATTGTTGTCGAGACCAAACACACGACGTATGTCTTGGGCGCGCCGCCCTCGTCCGACGCCCCGTTCAACATGTGCCACGGCCAGCCAATGCAGCTCGGAACACAAGTCCGTGCCGCGCTGGCGGAACAGTATTTGCTTGGTTGCTCTCGACGGTGGGGTCGGGGACACGTCAGCCAAGTTATCAATCCAACTCCGGACTTCGTCTTCGAACGGGACGGCGCCGCCGCCCGCCATGACTGATTTGGCGTCCAGTGCACAAGGCGGCTCACAAACCCATCGGAGGCAAGGTCACATCGTACCAAAGGCGGCGGTTCTTTTGACACCACAACACAAACGAGTCCTCGACGCACTCGACCGCCAACATTTATGCGCGACGACGACCCATCGCGTCGGCGACACTTGAAAGTCCCCGCAGACCAAGTTGATGGCTTCACCAAACGCCGAAATCGCGCGGTACATGCGCATGTGGTCTGTGCCTTCCGTCTACACAACGAGACGATCGAACGTCGATGGGAGTTGAGCTGCCGCACCTCGGACGAGGCGAGGTGGGTCAAGCACAAGAGGTGACGGAGATGCGCATGCCACGACTGAAACACGTCACTCGTGGCGGGGATGACAAATTGCAAATTGGGCCCGTTGAGTCGACTTGTAGAGATCATCGTTACCAAAAGCGATCTCAAAGTCATGAAATGGAGTGCGGGAATCGGGGAGGTCTCGAAAGATTGCCTCCGACTGCACCACCATGCGCTGCGTGATCCATTGCTGCCCGAGGCGGCGGGGCGTCGGATTCGAACTCAGCGACGCGTGTCTCCATGTCGCCACATGCGAGTCCAAGCATTCCTAGTGATGAAAAGAGTGGATTCCACGCGGGCTGCTGCACCTGCGGCCATTCGTTCCAGAGGACCCATCGCCGCATGCTGTCCAACACCACACGACAACGATGGACAGTCGCGCGCAAGTTGGCATTGTCGACTTTGTGGTCCCCAATGCGTCGCCGAGTTCACCAGCGACGTCTTTCCACCCGAGAGGTTGGCTCTCCTGAGTCAAAGCGGCGAACTCTGCTTCCATGCAGAGCACTTGTGCCTTGAGCAGGTACTTATCTTTTCGCCGCTCTTCTGCATAGATGCGCATCATCATGTTTCTGTTGTAGATTCGTCGCTTGAGTGCCTTGTCGGTCTCGACCAGGTTCACATTCATCCCGGTCCCAAGGGAGGCGCCGACAAAGCCTCCATGCAATTTGTGTGTTTGGCTTCCGTGGCCACTATGACGCACCGTGCGTCATCTTTGGTCGTCAGTAGCAACGGCAACAAGCCTAGCCAATATCATATGGACGTCGTCTATTTTTCAAACAACTTAAGCTGGTCGCCGACTCTTGCCATCGTACCCAGCTCAAACACAACCCGTACTTTGCCAGCCTTCCCAAAGAGCGCTTCCACATGGCCATGCTCGTTGGCGTCCGTCACAACCTCCGCGCCCACAAACGCCGTCGCTTCGTCCGCCGTGGCAAACAGCCCCGTTGCGATGACCATGGGATTGCTTCCATTCGGCGCGGTCTCGCCCTTGAGTCGTTCGACCAACCCCACGCGGCACTTTTTTTCCACGTCGACAGCAATAATCGGCAACAGCACAGCGTCCGACGAGGGGGCTACGACACCATCATCACCACCGCATGATTGTTCCAATGGATCCTGTACCTTGACGTCGTTCACAGTCGTCGGCGTTGTCAACTGGCGTGTCGACCGCCTCGTACAGCGTCTTGGTTTGGCGGAGGCGATGGGCCAGTGTTTTCTCCTGAAAAAGCATCTTTGTGAACCGAAGAACGATCGCATCGCCTGGCATCGCCCCCGCCACGTCAAACAACGCGCGGCATTTGCCCGTCTTGCCAAAGGCCGCGTCGAGCGTGCCCACGGCGAGTGTGCGGCCGTTTTGCACACGAAGCCCGCGAAAGATATCGAGGTTGGTTTCCTTGCGGAAGAGATCGCGGACGACGACGACGTCGCCGTCGTCGAGGGTCTTGTCCACGACCCCGCGGCGCTCCTTTACTTTGCCGATCCGGACGCCCGTCGCCACGTGTTCGATCGTCGCAGCCAAGGGGCCGTAAAAGGCAATGCGACAGAGCTGTTTGTTGACGTCCGTGTCGAGGCGCGAACAGACGATCTGGCTACTCGGTGGACACAAAATCTCGCGCTCGAGCTGGAGCAGACACCAAACGTCGTCGACCTGCTTCTCTTGGAGGGGCGGCAACGACGGCACATACATGTATTCACGGGTTGCATCAAACAGATCGGTGGCTCTGTCGCCCGTGAAAAATGTTGTTTTGGCCAGCACGGTCGCGTGGCCGACTGTTACATGCACCTTGGCACCGCTGGCACACGCGAGAGAAAAGAAGCGGATTTGATGCACACGGAGCACGAGGTTGGAGGTAAAGCCAAGGCTCTGAGGCGTGATGGCAAGACCCCGCTCCAACGTCGATGCGTCGAGGCCATGCAGTCGAATGCCCTAGGAACGATGAGCATCCTCAAGCTGCAAAAGGCCTACCACGCGGTCGCCTTGGATCGCTTGGTCGACATTCGAGTGAAACATTTGAAGAGACTTGACTTTTTTTTCGGCGCCGACCATCGGCAGCGCGATCGAGTCGTTCACGCGCACGCGCCCCGAGAGCACTACGCAGCGATGATTCACATGGGACAAGGGTTGTTGTCATACCAGTCCCAGTGAGGACAGTGCCCTTGCCCCGCAAAGGAAAGCAATGGTCGATGGCATAACACAGCGGACCCTCGGCCGACCGGCGCGGGACATGCAAGTGCTCTCGCATCGCCGCCAGCAGCGCCGGCATCTCGAGTGGCGCCCGCGTGCCGTCGGCGTCGCCTGATGCAACCGGCACGATCGGTGCGTCACGAAGCTCCGGTGACGACTGGAGAAACTGCCGGATCGTGCGGGACATGCGCAGGATGTCATGCTCGCGCGTCGCCTCGGGGTACAGGTCGATCTTGTTGAGCACGACGAGCACATGCGGCGTGGCGATCTCTGCGAGCACGGTAGACTCGATCGTCTGCATCTGGATGCCCTTGACCGCGTCGATCACAAGGAGCGCCATGTCGATGATGTGGGCGCCGCCGATGACCGTCTTGATCAAGGACGCATGCCCGGGGCAATCGACGAGTGTGATCTGTGCTACGTTGGTGTCGTCGTCCGCGAATGGGAGGGTGAAGGACGAGAAGCCGAGATCCAACGTGATGCCTACAAGCAATCGCGTTGTTGGGGGGGCAAGTGAGTCCAAATGTACCTCGCGCTTTGCTTTGGGGGTTCTTGTCCAAGGCGGCTGTCGAAAGATGCGTGCTCAAGGAACGAACCAAGCTTGTCTTGCCGCTGTCTGTCCACATTGGTGGTGACGAAGAGAAGGGCATGATGCAGACAACGTACCTACGTGGCCCAGGATGCCAATATTCACATTCACGAGCGTTGTCGCCGCCATCCCGCCTCGTTCTCTCGCGCGTGCCACAAAATCCACAACAAGGTAGGACCATCACTCTGCCCTGAATGTTGGCGCGAAATTTGAACGTCAAAACTCTTTGTGTTTTGGTGGTGGTTTACGACAGGAGCAAACATCCACATGATGCCGCCATGGCGTACGTAGGCAATGATGAGCCATGAAATTTAAGTGTCGCGACAACTTTGAAGAACATTCGAAGGACTCCAATGGCGGGCCGTTCACGGTATGCGCGTCAGTATATGGCTGCGTTGGAAGTTGTTTGCCGTTACGACATCTGCATCCGCGAAAGAAGGAGACGTTGAACGCCAGATCGATAGAGCCCGAGGCAATCGTGTCCAATACACACGACGTAGACTTGAAGAAGGTCACTCTGTCAGTCCCAGCGTCAACTGCCCACATAACCGCCAGTATTATGTCCAACTCGACGGTATGAGGTGTCCTGGTGTCATTCTCAATCTGCTGCAGGTTCTACTTGAATGGTCCGACGCGTCCTCGTGTCCT
Source organism: Aphanomyces stellatus (assembly GCA_009835185.1). Classification (NCBI taxonomy): domain Eukaryota; phylum Oomycota; class Saprolegniomycetes; order Saprolegniales; family Verrucalvaceae; genus Aphanomyces; species Aphanomyces stellatus. The sequence goes on from VJMH01000210.1 coordinate 5,835, forward strand.
TTGTGCTCGCCGCCGTCGTCACACGCGCCGCCCCCGTCTGCCGCAGCGCCTTTGACCCCCTAAGCACCTTAGCCACCACCCTCCTCCCACTTGGCATCAACGCCCCGACCATCCTCCAAGGCTACACACCATTCGTCCCATCGTCGCTCGCGCAGTGCCTCGGATCGTTGGATGCCTCGCGCCTCCTCGTCGCTGGTTTCATGGCGCTGGGCTCGTCGCCCCAATGCGCCAACGCCTTTGCCACGCTGACCAGCGCGCCAGCCGCCTCGTCGTTCCCTGCCTTGGACGTGACCAACCCTAAGTTCCTCTCCCATGTTGGTGCCCTCGACGACGTGTTCTTCCAAGACATCTGCGCGCCTGCCGGGGACGCCACGGCCTGCGTCGCCAAGACATTGCTCCCGCAACTCGTCCCGCTCCTGACGGCACAACCTTGTTGTCAGCCACTCCTGACGACAACGCTCCACGCGTTCGGGGAACGTTTAGAGACCATGCTGGCAAACGCGCTTCGACTCGTGACGGACGTCGTCTGCTCGACGCAAACGACGATCGGGGCATCCAAAAATGACACGTGTGGCCACGCCCTCGTCTCGAGTTTTCTCCAGCCTGCCGACGGCAACCTCATGCTTCTTGTCTACAATCTCTTGAACGCGCTGCAGATCCCCAACGACCAAGGACTACTCGCGACAACGGGCGTCCCGTTCCTCACAACACTCGGGAAGTCGGCGTCCATCTTCGACGATACACTCAAACCCCGCGCATGTGTCGTACCCGTGGACGCGCTCTTCTCATGGATTCGGCGGTTCCCCTTCCTCGCTGCGTCGATTAATGGACTCCCCTTGTCGGATCTCTTCGAGGATGGCAAATGCATCCCTGGCGGCCAAGCCCTCGCGGCGGCCACACAGGCATTTCCGAACTTCATCCCCGACGACATGCTCTCTCTCGTTCAGTTGTTCATCACGGACACCAGTGTCTGCTTCCACTTGGCCAACGGGTACTCGGCCAAATCGCCTCCGTCGCTCACGCTCTTCTCGGCGCGCATTTCCAATGTGCATTGAAGTCGAAACGACCATTTGATTGGCCTCATGGTCTCCATTAAAGCCAATCCAATCCGTTAAATTGTCCCTTTTTAGCCAATCAAACATTGCGATTCATTATTCATGTGGCGCGTTTCGAGTGTTCTTCTGACTCCCAGGAAGCGATCCCAAAATGACCGCCGCGACGTACTCGCGCGAGATGCTGATCGACTTGACGTCGCCAAATCCAGCCGACGTCTACGTCGCACTTCGCCGAATCGTGTCGGCCCGCAATGAACTTCGTGAGGTAGACACGATTGCTTTCTCCTGCGCCTGCAACAATGTCGTAGCTGTCCTTTGGCGACTCCATGGACTTGGTCGGTCGACTCGCCGCCGTGATGAAGGCGACGTTGAATGAAGATTCGACAGAGCTCACGCTTCGAATGAACGACATGGCTCGGTCCCTCATTGTGTCCTTGTTGGCGCGATCCAATGGCGCATTGGCCCGCACCGTCCCCGACGACCTCGACGTCTTGCTTGATGCCATGGCGCGCACCGCTTCCTCGCAGCACGCGGTCCCCGATCATGTACCTACGTCCCCTTAGACCCACGCTTATTCTACCGTAGATGCGCATGCTTCTCTTCACGTCACTCAGCATGGCGGTCGAATGCGATGTCCTGCCGTTGGATAATTCGCTGCGCCGCCGTGTCCATGCCTTCATTGCATCCCTCGCCTCTGACGAAACATCCCTCCACAAGTCCCAGGACCCATGGCTGTTAACATCCCCCGACGACGTGGCCCTGCGGCACCAAATCACAACGCTCCCCCCGGCGACGCTGGCGCCACTGGACGCCCAACTCCGTCAATTCTTTCATTGGGCATTGGTCACCTTTGGTCTCTTTCTCTGCTTTGCCTCAACTCTCTTCCTCCCACGCGCGACTCTCCACCGCACCGCTTGCCTCATGACGGGGTCCATCGCGCTCGTATATGGTGTCCACGCCCTAAGCCAGGCCTGGCGCGAGTCAACCTCCCGTGCGCGCTTGCTCCGGGACGCTGTGAGTCGATGCGAAGGCCTCTGGGAGCTCGAGTGGCGCACGCCTCCATCGTCATCAGCGGTCGCAAAACAATCGACGCCTGCTTCTGCTGCGGCGGCGGCGGCCAAGGAACATCCAATGCCACCACTGGGCCTGGCCACGATCGAGGAGGCCGACGAAGGAGAGACGTTGCGAGGTGCCGACGACGCCGTCGCGCCTGTGTTGTCGAAGATCAATCCCGATGAAATGCTGGAAGTGTTGACTAAGTTGCAGCAACTCCTGGACGACGAGACGTCCGAGGATGTGAGTATCGAGACGCGGGAGCGTGTCCGCCGCAGCGTCAATGCCTTGACGCAGCTGCAGCAGGCCCAAGTAACGAAACTCATAGACGACTGCTAAATGGATCAAAACTCTTGGATTGCAAGGGCGCGCGTCTACTGTTTAGCCAAAGGAAAACATACCACCAGGCGCGCCAAATTGGAACTGGCCATCTTGGACAGCGACAGCGGTCGTGTCGTCAGCGTCTTCGCCTTGGAAAAATCGTTCGACCAAACCGAGAGCCTTGTTGTAAATGTCTATGTCGCGCATGAGATATACGCCACGAGACGCGATTATTACCCGTATGTTCGTGGTACTGCAGGTTTTCAATGCGGGCGACGCCGTCGTAATCTTCGACCATGTTGGCATACTTATTGACGTTGGTGCCGCTCGCTTCAGCTTCCATTTCGCCCGTTTTCAAAATGTTCTCGAGGCCTTCCAAGGCCACCGTGATCAACTTGGGGTCGGGCAATTCCAACAAGTTGAGCAACGGCGGGAGGCAGCCTGCAAAAAAAATGAGTGGTGGCATGAGGGAGGACGACGAAACATACCCATGTGGACGAGGTATTGAATTTGTTCTGGCGAGCCGGACGTCGCGTTTGACACGGCCCACGCAGCTTCCTTCTTGATGTCAAAGTCAGCCTGCGACAACGAGAAGACCACGAGGTGTCATTGACGATACCCCATCATGAGGACTCATGCCATACCGTCGACAAGTAATCGATGAGAATGGGGAAAATGTCGGCATCAAAGATCGTCTGGATTTGTTGCTTGTTGCCGGCCGTGATGTTCGACACAGTCCAGCACGCTTCCTTTCGGATGCCCTTCTTGGGCGAGCACAAAAGCGCACTGAGACACGAAAGAACGTTCAAGTTGATCATGATCTAAACAGGATGGTCAACGGCGTTCGTATCTCGTCACCACTGTACCTGCGTCTGAATGTCGTCGCCCGTGACAATGTTGCCGACGGTGCGCAAGGCGGGGGTTTGCACGGATGGAGAAGGATGCATGAGGAGTTCAATGATGCGCTTGCACACACCAGACTCGATCACGGCTTGGATCTTTTCATTCGCGCCGTCACTGAGGTAGCTCAACGCCCAGCACGCATCGGTCAACACTTCTTCGTCTTGCGTAAAGATCAATTGCGCTAGAGTCGACAACGCTGGTTGCACACTATCAGGGCACATGAGACGTTGCAAGCAGACAATCGAGCATCCATGAAACGTACAGGTTGAATCGAGGGGCAGGCTTCCCGCGGCAGAAATTGCTCAACGTCCACGTCGCGTTGCGCAACATCGTCGGCTTCGAATTCTCCGAGAGCTGTTGCATCAATGGCTGCAACGCACCGCAGTTGAGGACGACATCGCGACATTCGGGCGAGTCGCCGGCAATGTTGCCCAACGCCCACACAGCTTGTTCTCGCACATCGTCGTCGCGACTGAGCAGCAATTGACAGAAGATCGGCACCGCGCCGTTTTGGATCACCACACGGGTATGGTCAGACGTTCCCGACGCGATATTGGTAAGGGACCAGGCCGCTTCGAATTGGAGACGCGGGTTGTCTTCGCGCTTGAGGTACTCGACGAACACGGGAACCACGCCGAGGTGGATGACATCCTCAATGGGTGGGTTCTTCTCTAAAAGTGTAGTGTTGGGAAATGTCTATGGACATGAATAAAATACCAATCGAGAGCAACTTGCGGAACTTAGTGACGGAATTCAATTGTGTCATGGAGTCGGGGCTTTGAAGGTCGGCGCACATTTGGGGCAACTCGTTGATCTAGCGCGAGGTCAGTGCCTTGCAGTCACGAGTACCAGCGTACCCGTTGCTGCAATTGGGCATCAATCGGATCGGCGGGGGCCGCGACGTCCATCTGTCCTGTCTAGACATGGGCGAAGGAAGGCAAATGAACATTGCGAAGGACAGATTGCAATATGTACCGCCATACGACGCTTCTGCGCGAGCTGCTCATCGCGCTTGGACTTGCGGATCTGAACGGTCGTGTCTTCACGCCTGCGGCGGATCTCTTCGACGTCGATCCCTTTCTTAAAGTTGTTGCGGCGCTCTTGAGTTGCCATCCTGGACGCGATGACTTGAATTTCAACGATTGCTGCGCACCAAGAAATCGGTCAAAAGTGCGGGTGATCTGCACTTGATTTCAGTATATGGAGTCGTTTTTTTAATTTCCGGCATGTCAATACAAATACCAAGTCACATGCGAAACGTCAGAAACCATGGTGAGTGCACGGGCGCAAGAAGAAGGCGGGAGCGACAAGACAAGACTTCCCATGTATACTGATTATGCCGTCTACCTCAAACAAGCGATTCCGCGACTTTGGACGAGGGCGACGCGGCCGACGACGTGGCGTCCTTGCGACCGCTGAACGACTCCAAGGCGGAGAGCAAGAGCGCGGATTGCTGGGTTTGGTGCTGCTGCATTTGCTGCATCTGCTGCATGAAGAGCATTTGGTTTTGTTGCGCGACGCGGCTCTGCTCGGCAAGGAACGACATGATCGCTTGGTTCGATTCAACCTGCGACAGCTCCATGAGTGGGGATGCACGCAAGTGGTGGTATACCAACGACATGTCCTTCAGGTCAAACTTCTTGGGGTCGTCGACCATGAAGGCGGGGTCCAACCCGACGTCATCGAGGAAGCCCGACGAACGCGCGGGAGTCAGACCGAGTTCCGAGAGCTCAGCAATGTCTTCGAAAACGCGGGCTTCCAGGCCCAGGCGCAATTGTTCGCGTTCATGCTACACGACACACCCAGATTGATTCACGCGCACAGCACAATTGTGTACCTGATATTGAAAGAGCAATTCGTCCAAATGCCGGCGGATTTCATCCGGCTTCCACAGCGCCAACGCGGGTTCATCGACTTGATGGAGATGTTCTGAAAAGTAGACATGCCACTTGGGACGCTCGTCGCGAATGTGGTCGTATTGGCGGCGGATGGTCAAGGATACTTGAACGCACGCTTGGGTGGCCTCGGGGCTCCTGGAAATAGGATGTGACTGTGAAGGTCCACTTGGCATCACATGTACACATTCATGGACGTACCAAAGGGTCTTGGTGCGCTTCGCTGTGGGGTCAAAGGACGACTTGGCTTGTCGGCGCAGTTCGCGCAACCGCCGCTTCTCGTCCTTGGCTTTGGCCTCCATCATACGTTTCATGCGCTTCATGTTGCGCGCAGCCTCGAGTTTGGCGCGTTCTTCCGCGATGACGTCCTTTGTGCGGTACGGGCCTCTCTTCTTCCCGCGTCCATTCTGCGACGCCGTGTCGCCGTCGCTCGATTCGGGTTTCAGCGGAGCAGGCGTTCCATTGTTCATCTTGAATTGCCGTAAAAATTTCCAATTATGAGGGGGGATTTTGGCGAAAACGCAACTGGCGGTGCGTTCGAGGGGGAATTGTATTCAAAAATTCAAGCCAAGTATACAAAACTCAAATTATTTTCAAATTTGAATGCCTCACGAGAATACAACAACACGTACATACAAATTTCAAGATAGTCTGTTTCGACGAAATTCACACACTTCATCCCTTGAGTGACAAACAAAGACAAGGGATTCAAGGAAGCCTTACCCTGTAGATTCCCTTGGTTTACTGACGTTTGGATCCGACATGGGTGTCAAGGGTTGTGGAATTGGGCGAAATGCATTACAACTTCAACTTTTAGTTGCATGCAAAAAATCCGTGCGCGAGACGGCAAATTTTGCACGAATGCTCGCGAACGAAGAGGATGATAATCGACAGATCACACAATGTTGAAGCCGGTGGGATCGGACTGGAGGAGCGCCGTGATGGCGTCCTCGACGAGCGCTTTCTCGGGGTACAAGGGCAGGTCAAGGCGGTTGAAGCAGGCATGGGCAACGGGGTAGGCTCCAGGTGTGTACGCCATGCCGCAGATCGAGAAGTGGCAAATGTTGCCATCGTAGCTCGTCAAGCCTGGTTGTACCATGATGGTGAAGACGACGATGATGCACGACCGAGTGTACCTTTGAAGCCTTGGACAGGGACACGCGATGACCCAGTACAAAACTGCAGGAGTTTGGCCTGGTCCGCGGGACTCAATGCCGCCACGATCTCCCAAAACCACTGCGCGAGACAATGAAGCCATAGAGACGATGGGCGTCGTACCGTGTGGACGCAAGTGTCTTGTAAGTTGGACGAGATCATCGTGTTGAGTTTCCAGTCGTGGACGTCAATGTAGGCGAGCCCACAGACGAGGAGTTCAAGCTAAGTGGTGGCTCAGTAATGGGCGACACCGCGACACACTGACCTCGAGGAAATCAAAGACAAGCAAGAGCTCCGGTGGAACAATGTCGTAGACGCCTTGGAGGAGCGCGGCGAGCGGCGCTTGGACGCGATCCAAGAGCACGTAGCGCGTCATGCACGTGATGTAGTCCGCCACATTGGCCTGGGTAACGGCGATGTTGCGGCCGTTGGGAATGACATCGACTTCGACCATGCCACTGAATCGGTCCGACTCGACGGCGGAAAACGTGAGTCCAAACTCGTCAACGTTGTCGGCGTGCAAAATCTGCATGAAGCTACGGACGTCCATGAGACGGTTTCTCTAACACATGCACGAACCTCCTGTGCATTTGCGGATCCATGCATGCGATTTCTTGCAGCGACACGGGCACACCCAAGATGGCTACGCAATGTGTCTAAATATCATGACGCTGGAAAAAACAGTGTACCTTTAAACAAAACGGGGCTGAAATGCATGGGAATGACTTGGCCACACAAGATCGCGCGCCCGATGAAGCGACCCACGGCGCGATACTCGGTCGTCCTGCAGTGGTTCCGAGTTCGAGTCCCCAAAGGGCCACGTACTTGGTTTGGTTGGACAGATCCGAGTTGATATAATACGAATGGGTGTCTCGACTTGCGACGACAAAGAGACCCATCGTGTCGCTCATGAGTGCTTGGGCCACGAGCATGAACCTAATTGCCGCACGGTGGTGACGCCACGTCATAGACTGAAACATTGTACCATTCCCGTTGGACAGCGCCAGCGTCGATGGCAAATTCGCCGTCGAATTCGTATCGCGCCGTGGCGCACCGGTGGTCGCCTTGGAGGTTGGCTAAATGACCCAGCGCCTCCGTGGCCACATCCTGACGATGGCATTTGAACCGCAGGCGACTACACCAAACACATGAGATTTCTTTGAACAGTCGTGACATGACGCACTGTGTGTCATAGGGATGCAGGATGACGGCGGTCTGCTGGAGGAACCACTCGTACTTGTCTGAGAACGGAAGCGACGTCACATGAAGCACGTCTGCCCAGAGAGGCGGCGCCAACGACGTGCCAAGCACGGTTTCGTCCCCCCGACACATCTCCACAGGCGTCCACGTCATGGTGACGTCATCATGCGACTCGCCGACGTTGACGAGTTGCATGACATGCGCGCGGGATTCGAACGCCGTGGCTTTGGTTGCGTGGTGAAATTGCCACACGACATTGCCGCCCGCGGTGCATCGCTGGCGCGTCCACTTTTTGCGGGATCTACGGCCAGGAGGACTTGAGGACGGAGACCATGACGCGTCGCACCTCGCGCATTGCTGTCGGTGCGTCATTGATTCGTGCGGCAGGTCGACAACGACGCAGCACGTGTCAGACGATAACGGATCGGACGTGGCTAACGGCGCACTGGTGGTTGCGTCACTCGATCCGTTGGACAAGTCGACCACGACGTGCACCGAGCTCTGGGTCCCACAAAGATGGCATTGCAGCGTGTCCACGAGGTTTTCAAAGCCGCAGATGACGCAATTCCATCGCTCGGCATGCTTGAGTCTACATCGAGGATGAGAATGTAGCATGGGGGATTGAAGATGAAGCACGCACTGGCGTTCGATGTCTCCTCGGGTCCAGCCTGGCAAATAGCGCAGAAAACTACAGCGTAGTCAGCACAAGGAAGACGTGCGCTGATTGTACTTGTTATCTAGAAGAGCCGCGGCGGCGTCCGGCGGCAGCTCGGTGGACGGAAAGAACCTTTGCTTGATGTACTGGACCAAATTGAAGACGCAGAAGAGCGCAATGACGGCGACAGTCGTGATGTAGATCGTGTGGTCAGACTTGTCGTCGTCAAGGAGGCTACGCAAGTTGCCGCTGCTCTGTCTCATGTACTCGGATGTCTGTGGGCGTCGCCAAATGAAGCGTGCGCAGAAGGGAAATGTGGGTGGCAGCGCGCATCCGTTCGCTTGTTTCGTTGGCGACACATCACATGACGGTACCACTCTGATTGCCTTGTCTCACGTGCGACAGGATATAACGCCTTCGCCAAAACAGCGTTATAGTCCATTCGTCCACATTATACCCGGTATATGGTTACATTAGCACTAAATACCCGGTGTGAATCTGGATTACTCCCAACAACGAATAAAACGTTTTTGTAGCGGCCAAGGCGGCATTTCTAGCCAATCAAAGTCCGCGAAATTCTACACTCACAGCCAATCCCGACTCGTCATTTTAACTTCCCGTTGTATCTTCCTTGGCCTTCGCGGCACGATTTCCACAGTTGGGCTGAAGCAGTTCCGAGTTCGCCACATCTTTGCTTCCTGCATGACTGCTTCCTCGTCCGCCACTCGCTGGGTCGTTGGTGCCATTCTTGCCGTCCCGGTGGTCTACTTTGCCACCGTCCTCTTCCCTGCCATCGCGAATGTCTCCATCTCCGTCGGCTTCAACCACATAATCTCCAACGTCTGGGCGACGTCTGCGCTCATCGACTACGTCACGGGCCTCACGTTCACGCTGCCGTACATGTGGTTCCGTTCGCCCAACGCGGTCGTCGGGGTTGTTGTTGTCCTCCTCTGCTTTGGCATGGGCAACGTTGTATCGGTCGCGCTCTTTGTCTTCTTCATCGTCTCGGGCCGCTCGTCGCTGCGCCATGCCATCCTTCCCCTCGACCATCCGCTGCATGCGGCGCCCAACACCAAGACATGGGGCGTGACGATTTTCCAATCCATCGCCGCTGCCATCGGCGTCATCTATTGGGCCTATCTCATCTACGCCGTCGTGACGGAACCCGTTTCCGCCGGGTGGGCTTTTATCACTTCGGACACGTGGTCGTACGTCACGTTTGTCGACGTGATCACTGGCATTGCGATGGTCGTGACCTATGTCCTCGTGCGGGAACTCCGCGCCGACAACGTCATCGCGGCGCTCCTCTGGTTTCTTGCACTACTCTTTCTCGGCAACGGCGTCACCGTGGTCTACCTGCTCTATGTTACTTGGGGCCCCATGGCGGGACGGTCCTTGGAAGAGGTCTTTTTGTGGGGTGGCCCCGAGACCCCAAGCGAACAAGATCCCCTCGTCGGCAAGTCGCATTGAATTTAATCAATTAACAGTGGACATCGTATTGTAGTGCAAGTAGCTCTGACGCCACTTTGCAATCAACAAAATACTTTGTGATCGTGCCATGGACATCAAGACATCGTCCACGATCTTGACGGGGCTCAACTTGACGTTGTCGTCGTCGTGGATACCGGCATATATGTCTGGCACGCCAAACACACATCGAGAGTGCCGTCGTGATCGTAAACTTCAATTTCGGGATGACATCGATGCAGGTCGCATCAATTTTGTCGAGGTCTCCATCATGCGCGAGGAATTCTTTGTAGACATGGAAGTGTCCACAACTGAGTGATCTGTGTTTTTGAAATATACCAGACCTTCCGCTCATGCCTTTGAATTGAGACGAGGTCCATCCATCCAGCGTATTTGCAAACCCCTCATTAGCACACGCTAGCGCCCTCGGGAATTGTAGCAAACTTGCCCTCCATGCAACATAGCCATGTTGCGTGGGTCCGAGGGAAGCGTCGATGCAGTGAGCGCACACTACAATTTCGTGCATAGTTTCATTCACGTGTATCCTTGCGTATTCCCAGCGGCGCCTCGAGTGTCCTGGTGGAAGCACTCGGCGCCGGGTGGATTGAAACTCCTAATTCAGTCGCGTGTCAATGAAGGTCCTACTTAGATCTTCTCCACGCATCGACGCTGTATGCGACGCAACGTGTGTTTTGCGTGTGTTTTGTACTTTTGGCAACACCGGTCGACGTTATTAGTATGTGTAACACATTCCTGCGGAGGGAGCTGGCAGGAACTGATTTGCACATTGAACGAAGACCATCGACGCAGAGCGTCAAATAATTTCGTCACTTGGCACAACTGTACTGTACTGAGGGTCGTCCTATTATCCATGCATTTTTGGACCATATTCGGCATATCGTCTGAATAAATTATTATCAAAAATGTATCCAAGATCCCGAAAATTCATTGGTGTATATATCAAGTCTAAATAGAGTTTCTAAAAACTCCTTTCGTCAATTTAATTACAGAAAATGAATTAGGTGCCAGTAATATCCGGGCGAAATAATTAATATTGAAATAAATCCAAGATCTCTTGTGTACATATTGAAAATTGGAGGAATTCTCAATGAATACCAGCGTAAATGTCGGGCACGCCAAACACTTCGTTGGAGAGCTTGGCATTGACCTTAAACTTGAGCTTTGGGATCAAGCCCAAGCATGTCGCGTTGATTCTCTTGACATTGCCGTCGTGGTGAAGGAATTCCTTGAAGATGTGAAAACCACAGGGAGTGTCGACGACCGAGTGGTCTGTGTGGTTGAAGTTGAACCAGATTTTGGCATCGCCAGTCATCCCATTAAACTGCGATTGCGCCCATCCATCGGGGGTGATGGTGTCGTAGTAACCTATAGACGGAACAACGTCATGAGCCAAAACAACGTCAACCAGCGACATACCGCTCATGATCAAAACGCTCGTGTCGTCGGGAATCGTAGCAAATTTGCCATAGTAGTCGTCGCGCTCGTAGACAAAGGGTAGGGTTTCTGTGATGTTGAAAACATCGCATTCATCCGCGTCCGAGTTGTGGTAGTAGCAGTACGGAATCATGTCGTCGTATTCTGGCAACGTTATCAAATCCGCCTTGAACTCGTCTACAGCGTAGAAAGTGCAATGTGAACTTGAAATGGAGCTGTTGCCACGTACCAATCAAACTCTGGTAGTCCTGGGGGTTGGTCAACTCGGAAAAGTCAATCAGTTGGTTCAGTTGCCGCGAGTCATAGGGAAACAAAATGTTGTCTTCGAGGTCGTCCGAATCGATATAAGTCGTCATCGCACCGCTGAAGATCGCCCAGTCGGCATCATTGCAACTACATAAACATGGTCAACGTGACTCAAACTCCGACAAGTCGCACCGCAAGAGACGCAAGAGAAACGGTGGAAACAGTTGCTGCTTGGATTGACTTCGAATAAAGTAGGCAAACAATTTCTTGACGCCAAACGACGTCGTTTCTTCCGGCCGCAACGACATTTCGTCTCGAATCCATTGCCGGCAACGCGGGAAACTCGACTTCGTGTCGCTCGTGTTGTCGTACACTGCATACACTTGTCGCACGAGCGTCACTAGTGGCTGTTGCATGTGGCCTATGCAGTACGCATCGGCCTCACACGCGGCCAAATACCGGAGCGCCACGTCATTGAAGCCAATGTCATCGTCCGACCAGACTTCAGGAGTCACGCTGTCCATGATGATCCCCTTGAACTGAAAGTCATCTTCCCCCACATGCATCGTCCGCGCAGCCAAGAGCGTGCCATAGCTGACGCCGTAGAGGTACCAGTCAATGTCTGGGTTGATGGATTTAGCCATGGCGAGGAGGTCCTATGGGCATTTGAGTCGTGTGATAATGTCATTCGCAAAGTCCAACATGTACCGTCGCGGCGCTCGTGAGTCCAAATCCACCAGCGTTCTCGGCCCCATAGAGATAATTCAAGTGGCGCAGGCAAGATGGAAGTGCTTCGTTCGTGTCGTTGGCGCACTTGAGCATTTCGCTACGTCCTGTGCCGCGGGGGTCGTGGATGTACACATCAAACGCGCCTTGGAACGCGACCCACGTGCGCTGTTGAAGGTCTTCCATGTCACACGAGGCGGCGCCTGGTCCACCGTCCATGATGAACAAGCTCTTGGTTTGGCTTGATTGGTTGATGGCAGGCAGACGCTTGGCCCAGATCTCGATGGTTTGATTGGCATCGCAAATGCCTGCAACGAGTGAGTGCTGTCACATATGTGGCATCGCACCGTCGTAACAGAGAGGAGCGGTGAACTTGGCGCATTCGGCAAAGTCGGGCAGGGGAATCAAGGCGCGGATGTCTTCTTGGTCAAGGCCAGGAATGGGCTCGCCATAGGGGACGTGGCGGTGGATGTCTTGATTGAGTCGGGTGTGTTGGGATTCATTGAACGTGGTCGTATTCACCTCGCACTTGGTCCATGGCTTGGCCAAGGGCAGCGTCGGCACGTCTGCCGAGACGGCGAGGAGAAGCGACGCGATGACGGAGACGAGGACGTTTGTTGTAGTTCGCATGATTTTGATCAATGGATGAGGATAAATCGATGGTACAATGCGCGATCAAAGGCCTTCGGACTGACGACGTGCCACAGTCGGACAACGTCGGTGTGGGTGGAGGTTAAACTCGACGCCAGCTTTGCCGTCACATGGAGATTACATCGTCTCAACGACGTTTGGACAGAGGGCGCAATTGCATCCTTCAAAGCGTCAAACGCATTGCTTGTGTGGGGCCAAGGATGCTTTGACGTGTACCCGTGCCGACTATCTCGCCCGCTGCGTTTTACACTGTACCGTGCAGTACCACCGCAAGACAACGTGTGACTCACATTGAAAGTGCACTTTTGTCCAAGATACTTCAGTCCGCCACGACTACAACCACACGGCAGGCTTTTGACAGGACAGCATGTCAGGGCGACGAACTGTCCTGGCGCCCCTTGTTGGCTCGTTCAAGTGGGTCTACGAACCACCAATTCATGTGGAACTATTGGGCAGCTTCCCATACCGTCTCCCTTTCCTTTCAGTCGATTGCATCCCGAATGCTGAGTCAATTCATGGACGAGTGTGCGCACGTGTCCGATCTTTCATCGTTCCGAAACACTGTCCGATATATTGCACCGTTCGGTTTGGAGAAATTGTGGTGGTTTGTGAGCTTTCAAGCATGTGAAGCAGAGGTGCCATTAAGTCGAAACGTTGGAAGTCAAGTCAACGCCAACCAACGATACCGCCACGATGGCGAGTTTCTCGTATTCATTCACTGGCCCATTGCCATGAATTTCGCCGTGGGAAAGTGCTTCGAACCCAATCAACGGCTTCAACATCCGTGGTCAAAAAGTTGTATTGTTTGTCAAAATTGCCAAGAATTCCATGAGAAAAACTCAAAATGTTGGTGACATTTTCGTGAATATTTTCACGTGAACCTCATGTGCGAGTGTTTTTGTTCCACGAGGCCCCGTTGGGAACACGCGAACAAGATCGATATTTCCACGACGGGCTGCAATGGACACTCTGCCGCCGCTCCACGGACTCGGCTCCAACGCCGAGACTCCTCAGGATGCATACATTCGCCTACGCGACAGCATGCAGGACGAGTCGAGCAGGGAGGCCGTTCGCGTGCATCTCACAACCCACTTCCTCTCCTTGACAGACCACGGCGCGCAACAACTCTTCCGCGTCCTGGAACTCCTCCTCATTGACGACGACAAGACGTCCCTGGACGAATTCCTCACTCTCCAAGCTAGCATCTACGGCCCCGCGAATCGATCTAAGTGCGAGGAAGTGTGGAACGGCGACCATATTGCCTACCGCTGTCGGACCTGCGGGCTCTCCGACTCGAGCTGCATGTGCGTGACCTGCTTTGACCCAGCGCAGCACGAAGGCCACGACTATCGCATCTACCGATGCAGCTACGGCGGCTGCTGCGACTGCGGCGACGAACTCGCGTGGAAGGCGTCAGGGTTTTGCCGGCGGCACCAAGACGACGCCGCGGCCGCCGCCACACTCCCCGACTTACCCACGGCCGACCAAGCTCGATTGCAGGTGGTCGTCGACGCCATCCTCCACTTCATCACGCTTGTCATCGACCGCGTCCACAACGAACGGGCGACGGTCGTGTCGTCGAACGGCCTCGAACGCACGACCCATGTCCTCGACAACGGCACAGCCATGCATGCGTCGGTCGCGCCTTCGTTCGCCGCGCTGTCGTCAACCACACAGTGTCTCTTGGCCCGCGTTTCGCTCGGCCTCCTCTGGTTGCAAGCGCTCGCGACAAGTTGCCTGCCGTTTCGCACGACAATCTGTCGTCGGTTCGTGCAGCCTGTGCGCGGGCTTGCGGTCGTCGCCGATGGCCGGTACGAACGACGATGAATCATATGTCGTTGTGTCCCATGGTGGTTGCATTAGGTCGGACCTCTTGGCCTATTGGCTCACGTTTGGCGTTCTCTTGCCGCTCGACTCGTGCGATGCCGTCGGCGTCTTCTTCCTCAAACTCCTCATGGACGCACCCTTCAAACAAGTCTTTACAGTTCGCTTCCTCGATGCGTACGTCTTTTACATCCGTCTGTACCGCGTCGCCACCGACGCTGACGACGCGACCCGCAAGCACCTCAGTCGGTACATCGATCGGCTCTTTTGCCAGTTGTTCCACAGCACGGCGCAGCTGCAGCACATTGACGCCGTCGCGTCACGGTCTCTCGTCGTCGTCGTTACCTTGTCTCTGAATAATCGTAGGGATCGACCGCTCCATGGCCTCGTCATGACATCAAACACCCGGCTTTCGCTCAGCGAAGCGCTCACGTCGTTTTTATTCCATCAAACTGCGGGCCTCTTGGCCGAAACGACGACCGAGTCGACCGCGACGTTGCGAACCAACGACCCGCGCATCAAACATCGCGTGTACGCTCGTTTTTGCTCGGAACTGCGGTGCCTCCTCGTGCACCCCGAGTTTGCCGCGCAAGCGATTGCAGCGTCGTGGAACCCCGTCACCGCCCAGGTACCTTGTCTGGTTGGCCATGGTATTTTATCGTCACGTAGCTCGAGTCCGAGTCCATCTACCAAGCGCTGTTGCATGTCCTGATGCTCATGCAGCGCATGGATCTCCAGACCAAACAAGCGCACCACCACGTCGAGTTTGAATCGGACGCGTGGCAGGCAGCGTTTGTCTTGGATTACGAAATCATGCTCGTGTGGCAGTTTGTCCTCCAAGGTTTCCACCATGCCATGACCCATGCGGCGGCGCCACGCGATCTCGCACTCGTGTGGGCGCAGCCCGTCGCGCGGCAGCTCCACGTGTGGTGGGAACGCATCGACTTGGCGCCATCATGGCAGACCAACGTGCAAGCGCAGTTGAATTATTATGCCCGTTCCGAGCTTCTCAATCGACGCCTGGGAAGCATGCATCTCCCACTCCATCATTTCTTTGCAAGTTTACTCGACGAAGCGCATCGACTGGGTACGTGGTCGTCGTCGTCGGCATTGAATCCCATTCGAACATTCGTGTAGATTGCCACGACGATCTCTTGTGGACTCTACTGCAGCAACACGACCGCGACTTTTGGTTTCGCCTCGTGCTCCATCCGCTCCACGTCCATTACTTTGTGCGGGCAATCAAATGCCACGAATGGATCCTCAATGGTCAAAGCATGTCGTTCCAAGTTGTGCATTACCACTCGCGGCATTGGCGCTACCACGGCCTTCACAACGACCTCTTCCTCCTCCAGGTCGCGGCCGCCGCGCTGCCGCCATCGGTCTTTACGACGTGGTTTCTCTCCCAATGGGTCGATCGATGGGACCACGTGTCCATGCTCGAAGAAGGACTCAAGCTTCTCCTTCAAATCGTGCTCGATCCGACCAAGATTGCCGCGTCGCTCACGCCATGGGACCTCCTCGTACGCTTCGTGTCCCGTCATCTCTGTGATTACGTATACTCTAGCTCCGAGATGGCATGCATTGGCTCAGCACTGGCCCCCTCACGCGCACGGAGCTGCATGCCAAGTGCAATCTGCGGCTCGTTGAACTCGTCAAGGCCGAGACACACGAAGACGACGAGGACATTGTAGGCCGCGTCTTGGCGGCTGTCGGCGAACCGACGACGGGTCCGATCGTCGCCGATACGTTGCCGCACATGGTGTTGCGTGGGTTGGACGGCAGCGGCGGCGGCAGTGGCACGACCACTTATGTCCTCCAACCCGCCTGCTGGCCTCGGGTTTGTCCCCTCTTTGAGTCGTTCACGGCCATGGATTGGCAAAAATGCGAGCAAAACGCGCTCGCCCACGACCCCTCGCTCGTCCTCGCGCCCGTCTTGACGCACGTCGCCGCGGCCTTTGCGTCGCCCGGAAGCGTCTACTGCCGCCTGGTCACGCACGTCTTGGCCTGCCGGTCGGTGCTCGCGTTTGTGTTTTGGATCCTCCACGAACACACGACCCACGACGGCCTCGTTCACACAGCGCTGCAGTACCTCGTCGTCGCGACAGCCGTCCTCCCCGCCGCGCAAGTGACGCCGCCGCCCTACGACACGTCGCATGCGCTCTTGAACGAAATTGCACAGCATTTTGCAGGTATGACAGGTATGGCCTCGTCTCTGACGGCGCGCAGGTCAGACGTGGTGGGAGCACTTGACGAGCGACGTTGCGCGGGTGGCGCCGCCCGCCTCCATTTGGAGCCTCGTGTCCAGCCTCG
>VJMH01000210.1:22795-37222 GCA_009835185.1 Aphanomyces stellatus
CGACGAGGTCGCGCGGGCACCACCGCCGCCGTCGACTGAGCCAGCGACGGCGGCTACCGGGCCGCCGTTGTCGGCCAAAGAACGGCAAGCCACGATCCTCGCCAAGATGAAGGCGCAGCAGGAAGCGTTTTTGATCAACCAACTACATGCGGTCAAGGATGCGTTGCCGCTATTGCAATCGGACGACGCAGTCGTGGATGACGACGACGGCGCGTCACACCCGGGCGGCGGCAGTCGTGGTCGTGCCACGTCATCGGTTGTGTGTTGCGACTGTGCCCTCTGCCACGAAGCCAAACCGACATGGACGACGACGGCGATGCAGTTTATGGGGTACCTCACCCGGACCAACGTCGCGTCGAAGGCGTCGCCGCCATTCGATCCCGTACGTCCTTCTCGGCCCCTGACACTCTTGACGCATTGGCTCTTTCTAGACCACGTCGGTGCATTGCCACCTTCGCCTCTGTGGCCACAGTGTCCATTTGGACTGCATCCAAGCCTACTTGGCGTCACTCACGCTCAACGAAGAGCGGCTCTTGAGTCGGGCCAACAACGAATACCTCTGCCCCGTCTGTCGTCGGCTCTGCAACACCCTCGTCCCATGTGCGTTGTCGTCGGGAGCGGACGTTGCCACAGGTCGCGACGATGCCGACGACGACGACGACACCCAAGTGGGAATGTCACTCGACGACGACAACATGGACAACGACAAGGACGCCCTCGACCCCAGCTTGCGGACGTTTGCTGCCCAAGTGCAAGCCTCTCTTGGGTCACCGCATCCACCGACGCGGTATACCCTAATGGACACGTTTCTCCACACGCTCTTTCTCGTGCACGTACGCCAGTGAACCCTTTCTCTGTGGCTGACGACGACGACGACGACCTCTAGCTGGCCTTGCCACCCGACGACGACTCGTCGGTCGCGGCGTTCCTCCGCCGCCACGTCCACCCCACGGCCCGCACAACGCTCCGCCATCTCTTTGGACTACTCCAGCCGTCGCCGCCGCAGCGCACGGACGCCGTCGCCGTCGCGGTCCACGAACTCGTCGCGTCGGCGTCGACGCGTCCGGCGTGGCGTCACGCCG
Organism: Aphanomyces stellatus; assembly: GCA_009835185.1. NCBI lineage: Eukaryota > Oomycota > Saprolegniomycetes > Saprolegniales > Verrucalvaceae > Aphanomyces > Aphanomyces stellatus. Next base: position 23,878 of record VJMH01000210.1, read on the forward strand.
GCCAGCTTGTCTCCGAGGCCAGTAAAACGGCCTGCGTCGTGCCATCCCTGCGCCAGCTTTGTAAGTCTGTCGGCACCGCCGCGCGCAGCCGCCCATGACCGACTGTAGGCATCCTCCAGTTTGCACTGGTCACCGAACCACGCGAGGACGACGACGGCGCGAGTGACGGCGAGGCTGGCAGCCCAAATCGATGGCTGGCCTTTCTTGGCCTTTCCGCGCCAATCCTCGCGGGCGTCGACGCGACCATCCTTGTGCCGTCGGTCATGTGGCCGCCGCCAACGACGTTTGCGCTGCTGGCCCTGCCCCGCCTCTACGTCGACATGTACCTCGAGTACTGCCAGCAGCAAATCCCTTGCACCCACTGCGGGACGCCGCCGACACATCCCGCGCTCTGCCTCCTCTGCGGCGTCCGTGTTCGTCGTTGAGTATCGCTCAACTTGGTTGTGTAGACGCTCGTTTGTTGCTACAGCACGTGCTGCGCCGACGCCAACGGGGTCGGGGAATGCACGCGGCATGCCCAAACTTGCGGCGTTGGCATGGGCTGCTTTCTCCTCCTTCGGGCCTGCACGGTACGTTGCTTCAGCACACCCACAAGAGACACGCACGTCTAGGTGCTCCTCCTCCTCGGGCACGGGCGATGCTGCATCTGGGGAAGCGTCTACTTGGATCGGAATGGCGAAGAAGATGCGTATTTTCGCCGCGGGAAGGCGCTGTACTTGAACGACGAGCGATACGCGGCTCTGACGCGGCTTGTGATCCTCCATGGATTCACGGAAAGCACGGCGCTCCTCAACAACACGTCGCGGCGGGATGGCCTGCGGTACTAGAGTCAACAACGACCATGTCTTGTTTTGTGTGCATCTATTGGGCCGACGGCGCGGGGATGTGGCGCAACAAATGCTCGATACGGTAGTTGAGCTTGGAGACTTCCTTCTTCAACGCGGCGTTTTCTTCCAAGAGCGCTTCGGTCTGGCCGGCCGGTGCGGCCGCCGCCGCGCGCGCGGTCTCTTCGTCGCGCAACACCGCACGGACCGCACGCAAACTCACGAGCATTTGCTTTTGGAACGCGACGAGGTCGCCGCTCCCGACGCTGCTGAGCGAAGTCTCCACCGCACCCAATCGCGCTTCGATGGTCTACACATGTCACGTCGTGAGTTTCATTCGTCGTTGGGGCGGCATCCGCGGCGGCGACGACGGGGGCCTCGTACCGTCATTTTTGTCTCCACGACGGTCACACGCTCCATTCGGTTCTTTCCTCCAGCAATTCAATGTTCCCCACAACTGAGAGTGACCATATACTTTATTGAACGGTTTAAATTATTTTAAATGATCTCTTCGTCAAAGTACCACTGACGTTTCAAGTGCCGTTACTCTGTCAACCACGGGCGCGCGGGCACTCTTGCCGGCGCGACGATGGATGACGACGAGTTAGCACGGGAGCGCTTCGAAGTGACTTCGTTCAATACGATCATGGCGCCGCTCGTCGAGTCAACTCTGGCGCGCGTCGCCGCAGCATCACCAAAGCCGCAGCGGGCCGCCATCAAGTCACCTCTCTTGGTAGCAGCAGCACCGAGCCCACGGCAGACGAGTCGCAAGCTTCGAGGCAACAGTGTTCTCCGCCCACATTCAGCAAACGTAGTTGTCTTGCCAAGGCATCGCACTGTCAGTGGCCCCCCGGCCCAGCTTCTCCCATCATCACCGACTGCTGGGACCCAGCCATCAGACTCGACGAACATGACGCTTGCGTCGCCGCGTACGACCCACAGACCAGCCAAGCCAGAGTCGTTGTACGCGCAAACACACGACCGCAGCCACAACAACGCGCGACCGAAAACAGCGGCGTCGCGCCTGCCCAAGTCCAACCAGATCAGTCCAGCCAGTCCGACGGCGCTCGTGATTGACATCCCGCCTCATGACCACGTCGCGTCCCCTTGTTCGTCGAAAGGCGGCGTGCGTCGACCCACCACGGCGCTGTCGTCGACTCGTCACAATCCGACAACGTCACCAACGACGACACTGACGATCGCATCGCCAAGCCCGCGGCCACAGAGCCACAGCAATGCCATCCAGCGCGCCAAACTCCTCGCCAACAAGTTGGTCCGACGGCCCAAGTCGGCAGCTGCCGTCGAGCCACACAGCTTCATCTCGGGTGACAGCGGCAGCATCATTGCGGCCAAGAAACGGCCGCGGCCGCCGTCAGCATGGGCCTTCATGCAAAGCCACACGGCGCCGCTCTTTTTCGAGCCACTCAGTCCTAGTGGTCTCGTCGACCAGGTGAGCGTGGACTTGACCAAGAAGGAAGTCGCGCTCCAGCGCGACGTGACGGCCGCGGCGTGCAAGCGCTTCAACGACATTCGACACCAACGTACGACCAAACAGCTCGAACTCGACGCGATCCGGCGCCAGGTCGCCGCGATGACGAAAGAAATGACGACGACGACGGCCGAGTCGTCATCGTGTGCAGGTCTGGCGCGTCACGCGCGGACCCTCCAAGACAAGATCGCGCGGGACAAGGACGAGTGCGCCAAGTGTCGGCACTACAAGCGCGTGCTCGAGCACATGCTGGAGCGCGTGAAATGGGACGCGGCTGCGATCGCCGCGCGCGTCAAGGCCATTCACACGCGCACGGCCGTGGCCGAGAAAGAGTGGGCTCGTCTATTGTTGTCGGATTATTGGCGCTCTGACGTGGCATGCGTAGATGGACGGCTCTCGACAGCCGCAAGTACTCGCTCGACAATGCCGTCGCGCAGACGCAGCGCCGACTGGACCAGCTCCGGTATTGATTCCGCATGGCACAAAGGCCACGTGACGTCTGGCATGTAGAGCGGACCAAGCGACATGCTGCAGTGACCACGCGGCGACGCTCCACCTCTTGCGGTCCGAGATGGAGCAGACACAAGAACTGGCGCGGCGACGCGCCGAAGCCGACCGTAAGCGACGCAATCTCGTCATGACGTTCCGCGTTCCGGGGGACAAGAAGCCGTCGCTCACGCGTGTCAACACGCAGCTGCTGCTGTTGCGGGAGGCGGCGCTGACGACGCGCGAGGCCGAGTTCGACTGGCTCGTGGCCAAATCGGGCGAAGGGGACTTGAAGCTCCTCCAGGATCGGTTCATGGGCTTTGACACAGACATGCAAGTACTCCAGCAGCTACTCGGAGACAGCGTGGCCATGCACGGACAGCTCGACAAGGACTATGCACGCGTCTCGGCCGAAGTGTTTGATTTGCGCAACTGGTACGGTCGATGCTTCGTCTCAGATGCGGTCACGATACATATAGTGGGATGGATGAAATCAGCGAGACGCAGCGCAAAGTCAAAGGCATGTTGGAAGACGAACTGTGGGTGGCCCAAGCCAACGAAGAACACGCGCGGGTCACGATGGCCTACCACCAACACCTCGTCACGGGTATGACGAGGCAGTGTCACCACAAATATCGCGATGACGACGTGTGTAGCCATGCACCAAGGCCTCCAGAGTATCTTGCAGTGGCTGGATTGTGTGGACCCAGTGCGCTGCGGAGGTAGCTTCAAGGGGCTGGCGCTCGAGTCGCTGCCTCTAACATGCATCCATTTGGTCCAAACCCATTTGACCAACGTCAGTCTCTACTCGACCGAAGCGTTGCAAGAGGTACACAAAAACGAGTGGCTGTCGTGAAGCGGGCTCATGTTGGACGATGACGTAGGTGCTCGAGCAGTTGCCCGTGCGATTGTGGGCGCGCACGACGCGAGAAAGTGTTGTCGGATTGGATCTCGATCTCGATCGCCGCGTCGTTCAGACAACAAACCACGAAAACGACACGCGGCAGTCGCATGACGCGCGGCTCGGCGAAGCCAAAGCGCAATGCGATGCCAAGGCACCAACCTAACCCTATTTAAGAGACAATTACGTCCCCCGTGCGTGAGGTCAACAACGCATGTTGCTGTGTATTAATGAGACACATTAGAGACTAGCCTACGACGATGGGATAATAGTTGAGTGGATTGAGCGTCATTGAAGACACGCCTTCATGAACGTGTTGTAGTTGACGTGGCCGTCGTCCATCGAATCGAATTCTTTGAGGAGCTACAGACAGACGATGTTGCGTCAGTTTGTAAAAGTGTGATTGCGTATACCGCGTAAAAGATGTCGTCCGTGAGCGTAATCCCAAACCATTCGAGCAAGTGCCGAAAGTGCTGAGGACTTAGTCGCCCCGTGTTGGCTGAATCGAGTTTCTTGAGCGACGCATAGACCGACTTCCACTGTTGCTTCAAAATTTGGCGCACTTCGTCTGGCACCTACGCGACCATTTTGTAACAACCTCAAGCATTTCGAAACTGGCATATACCCGCGCTCGCCGCGGACTCAGCGCGGGGAGGTTTTGCACCTCGCGCGAATCCATTTTGAGGGGTGCAAACTCAGAGAGTGTGCTCTTGCCTTGGACGTGTTGCTTGAGGAATGCGTGGTAATTGAGGCGGCCACTGTTGTCGGCATCATACTTTGTGCATATTCGGAGCACGTCTTCAAACGTAAGGTTGAGCCCAACATTCTCCATCACTATGTATCGTCACACGATCGGCATTTGTTTGTGATGTCGGTACCTTTTTTAAACGACGCTTGGGAGATGGACCCCGATTTCTCGACGTCGATCTGCTGAAACATCTTGTGGATTGTCTTCCATCGCTTGGCGAGCAGCGCTTTCATCTTGTCTTCCGCGGCGATGGCGCCGCCGATGGCAAGTTTTCCTTCTTCCACGTGCCGGTTCACAACATTCATGGCCAAGGTGTCTTTGGCCACCAAGGGTTTCGGCACAGAGTTGGCGCCGCTGCGCTTGGCCACGGCAGCTTTGGGCGCAATCGAAATGGCGCTGTAGTACGAGCAATTGCTCGCAAGATCGCTCATGCCACTCATCTTGTCAGGGTCCTTCCCACCGTTTGCATGTAGCATCTGAAGGTATGGTACCATGCCCACGCCATCGACGTCGTAGTATTTGGCGAAGGCTGCAAAGATGTCGGGATCTGCGAACGGAAGCCCAATTTTCTCGAGGACGCGGCGGACTTCAGGGTACGGCAGCTGGCCTGACTTGGTCGTGTCCACGAGTGAAAAGTACTTGTACACTCGGCGCTGGAGGGACGGTGACGTCGTCATGTGGTGGCGCAAGTACGCCTTGGCGTCGTCGAGCGTGCGGATCTCAGACGCAAGGATCCCACCCGTGCCGCCATCGTCGTCGGCGAACGACGCGCCGCGACTGCCGCCGCTTTGGTTGTTGTTGCTGCCTTGAAGTCCCTGGCCGCGCAGCCCCGTTTCCAAATCCAAGAGCAGTTCGCGGTACGCCAACATGCCCAATTGGACGTTCGTATATCGACCAAAAAGGTCGTCGTAGTGGCGTGCGTCGCATTGGATGTCGTGGTTCTTGAGGATGCTCGCCCATGCCTCGGACGAGACTAAGCCCTTCGAGTCGGTGTCAGCGAGGAGAAGTGCGGCTTCGAGCGACGAGAGCTGCGACCGCATCGTATCTTTGATAGCGTCGAGTGGCGCGCGGCGGAGTTGCGGTGGCGGTAGATGAGGCGGCGAATACACATCGCCGCCATCATCGTTTCCGTCGTCGTCGCCAAATGAAAACTGCGTCAGGAGCGACTGCTGGGCCGGCGTGTCGCAGTCGTAGTCGGTGAGGAAACTCGAGTATCGAATCGAGCACGTGTGGTGCGTGTTGGCCTTGTCTTCGTAAAAGAGACACAAGAACGCAACTTGTTCGTCCCGCAAGTTCATGTGATGTTTGACGATACTAGTAAAGCAGTCGGCCGAGACGCGGCCGATGCGCTTGACGTCGGCAGCAATCACTTCGTTCTTGAGCGACTTCCACACCTGCGGGTCCATTTTGGTCCGCTTCTCGCGGATGCTCATCTCCATGAGGAGGTACTCGGTGGGCGACTGCTTGGGTGCGTTCATCGTGTTTTTGTTTGGATGCGGTGCGTAGAGGCCCATTACCTTGGGCCGGTACGCTTTGACAAGGTCGCGGTAGTTCATCAAGTCGTTGTGGTGGCTCCCGCACGACCGAAAGATGGAGAGAATGTTCTTGTTGGGGAGTTCGCCCATGTACAAACAGAGGATGTGGAGAAACTGCGCCCGCGGGATCCACCCCGTCTTGTGCAAGTCGGCGTCGACAAATTCGAGGTACATGGCATGCCACGTCGCGTCTTCGAGTTTCGAAAAGTGTTCCTTGATGTTGGGCAGGTCGTTTTGGTGCACCTTTTCGCCCATGACGAGCGACGTGCGTTCCGCGAGCACAAATTTGGCCTTTTGGGGCGTGCCACTGCTGCTCTCGGCCGTGCCAAAGTTGATGTCTTCGCCAAAATGGTTGAAAAATTCAACCACGTTGACGCAGCCGTCGTTGTTGGTGTCGTAGCAGGCGAGGAGTTGCTTGAACTGCGGTTCGCTCAGGTCGATGTTGAAGCGAAGGAGCATGCGCTTGAGTTCATCGGGCGAGAGCAGTCCGTTCTTGTCGTTGTCAATCTCAAGGAACGCCGTCCGCAAGTTTCTAGCCATAGCGTGAGCGAATACAAAATGGATATAGGCTGGGGACGACGTCGTCGTACTTCCAATGCGATGCGATCTTGTCGTCAACCAACTTGCGCACTTGACCGCGCAAGAAATTCGCTTGCACCTTTTCGTCGACGGCCGCGACGCTGAAATCATGCGCCGTGTGCTGGAGGATCGAATTGCCAACGCGCTCCGAGTTGTAATTGGAAAACGACGTGCCAAACTGCGCGATAAACTCGGCGTAGTTGACGATGCCATCGCCGTTGGCGTCGTAACGTAGCATGAGGTTCTCAAGTGACCCCATCGTGATGGGGATGTCAAACGTGCGCAAGACTTTTAAAAACGCGTCGGCGGCCAAGAAGCCACTCTACATGCACGTTGTCAACGCCGAATGTCGAGGTGTAGAGACTCTGTACCTTGTCCTTGTCGAGGCCACGCAATGTCTCGCGCAAGTTGGCCCAGGAATCCCGGAGGCGGGACTTGAGCAGCTCGTTCATCTCCTGGACGACGCCATGCTGGAACGTCTGGAGATGCTTGACGTGCTCGGTCAGTCGCATCTTCTTGATCGCATGTCGCTTCCCCGACTCCTTGGACCGGAGCATGAGCGCAAAGTTGTCGACAAAGGCTTGGTAGCCCAAACCGCCGTCGTTGTTTTCCTCGTACTCGCAGAGGAGCGACTTGGCTTCGTCCGTCGTGAGGCGGATGCCGTACCCATCAAACACTTGGACGATTTCGGTCACGCCGCTCACGGCCGTTGTGCCAAAGTGGATGTGACTGAGGAGGTTGCGCACGTGGTGCGTGTCGCCGTCCCACTTGAGCTTGGACGGCCGCAGCGGCTCTTCTTCGACGGGCCCGGCCATGCCAGTCGCAGACGACGTAGCTCCGTTGTTGCGGACAAGACTCATGGACGCCGAGAGCTTGATGGGCGACACCGACGTCGCGCCCTTGGTCTGCGTCAGACTGCGCGCCTTGCGAGGCGAGGGTGCCTTGGACGGCCGCGGGGTCACCGACGGCGCAAAGTTTGCCTGACCCGACTGCATGACGACGATCGCGGCGGGAGCTCCTGCGTACACGGGTGGAGGCGGCGGTTGTGCAAGACTAAAAATACACACCCATGCGAGCCAAAACCGCCAGGGAGAACACGGGGCTATACTTAGCCGAGTAGCAGGGGCGATGGCGTTTCCAATAAGAGATCCCGGCACAATCGACTTGACGGATTACGGGCAGCGAGTGGCTCCTCAAGAGAACCGAGAAGTGCTCGACGACCCCGTCAAGGCTTTCAGTTGGACGGGCGACAACACGAGTGTCATGTACCACGTGCAGTGCACTTCAAGTGCGACGCCAGGCCGAGTGCTCTCCCAAGCCACAAATGTTGTCGGAGCCAAAGTCATGACACTCAAATCGTATGTCTTTGTACAGAGTAGAGCGAGAGATACGTGCGTTTGCCGCTCGCTTGCAGCCAGTGGCAAGCAGCCATCGCCCTCAAGAGGGGACTCAATGAGAACTCAATGCAGTCGCTGGTGGTGTATGCTATCCTAGAAACTAGGACCACCCGATCGTCCAATGTGTAAACGTTTGGCGTCGCTCGAAACTCGTTTTCGCATGTGATATTAGTATCCTGCGCTGATGGAGACTCGGGGGTTGGGGGTACACACTGAGGTATCAACAGGCGCTCGCAACGAGGTGGGACAAGAGCACATCGGCATGGCCAAGCTCGGCAATGAAAAACCACCTAAACATGCGCAACAGTTCGCTGCAAGAGTGGGCTGTTGGGATTGTTGGATCGACAAGCGATGGGCATTCACAGAGTCATCCTGTAGTTGTGGTAAATCCTGTAGCTTGTGCGTTGCTTTTCCCACCGATGACATTGACACTGTCGTCGGGTTGGAAGTGTATGTTGGAGAAACGGTCGACACCCGTAACTGCCAGAGTCGTGGCAGCAGGGTATCGCTCGAAAACACAAAGCATCACATGCATTATCGCGAGGTTGTGCCAATTCGATATTGACGCGTCGCATATGTTTGTTGGTGATTTTTATTCGATGGCCAGCAACGACTGGAACACTGGCGCGGCGTGGCTGGCCCAGTTTTCAGGCCAGTGCTAAGCCAATCATCATGACATCGACAATGACACACTTCAAGGCGTCGTACCTCCACGTGCTTGAGCGCGCCCTTCAACGTCGCCAATTTTTCATTCTACCACTCCATCAAGCATCCACTTGACACTTCGACTGGCCTACCTTGGGAAAGTCTTTGAGCAATGTCTCCAATTGCTCGCAGAGCTCGACACTGTCTTGGAAAACCATGCCATTCCTACCAAGTGTTGACGCAATCATGACTGCCTCGTCGCATGGATTACGTACTTGTCATGGCGCACGAGTTCCCCCAAGCAGTTGAAGCCGACGGCGCAGACTGGCACTTGGCAACCAAACATGTCGAGCACCTTCATGGGCAAGTCCAGCCCAGACGTGGACGTGTGCAAACAGATGCCAAGGTCTGCGCTGCCCAACATGATGGGGTAATCTTTGGCTTCGAGCCACCTAGAGTCATAAGTGTCTTCTTCAAAAGGGGTCAGGTCGTCGTCGTACAAGGTCGTGATGCGGACACGCTCCATGGACATGTCGGCAATTTTCTTGAGGTACATTTCCTTCTGGGGCCCTTTGCCTGTCACGACTACCAACACATTCGGGAACGCGGGATTCTCGGCAATCTTTGTGTCGAGGAGCACAAGGGCTTGGAAAAGCAACCCAAAATCTTCGTCTTCGGTCCAACTCGTGGAGCTACAGACAAGTCAGACTGACAAATCAAAAAAATGATATATACCTGATCAAGACAACAGGGCGATCCGGTCGCATTTGAATCTCGCCCCTGTCATCAATCTATTAGACCAAACCTGATGCCACTTGACGCTTACTTTTTAGTTTTGATCGTTCGAAGCGTGGCGTTGTCCTTGGTCAACCACTGCATACTGATGAGCCCTACCCTCCATCTTCATCTCGACTTACATTGGGCGGCATGTCCGCGGCCAAGCGCGTAAACAATTCATGCTGTTCGGCCGCCGTTGCGGGCTTGAAGAATTCGGGAGGTTTGTCGTAGAGCACTTGGGCGTCGATGTTCCATGTCTCCTTGAGCCAGCCTTGCATGGCTTTAGTCACGCAAAAGTGCGCGTCGGCCAGTTGGCCAAAGACGCGTTCAAACACCGTCGCAATCTGCTTCCTTAGTCAGCAACAAAAACCAAAACGGATGGACACGAGCGATCGACGACGGACCTTGACAAACGCATGCGACGAGCCAAGGCTGAGCGCCAGCACCGTGTAGCCAAAGTTGTGCCAGTCGATTATAAACTTGGCGGCTTTGATCTTGCAGACGACCCATGCGACAAAGAGCGTCGGGATGCTATCGAACATGTCATTCCATCAGTGGAGACGATGCCAAAGTACGTCGGGGGGTTCTGCACGAGGATGGCGTCGATGGGTCCGAGCGTGAACAAGAGGATCCAAAACAACTGCCACAGCTACGGGCAGTGTCGGCGGTGAAAATAAACGTGCAAAAGACAGTGATACCTGGATCAACACCTTGAGCGGCCCCGATAGCACAAAGAGAGACCGCGAGACCCTGACGGGCGCAAATGTGTGCAGCGCAATGTTGGGCTGCGCCAGAAGCTGCGGGACACAGCGCTCACCTTCGTACCCCACGAGCGTCACCTTGGTGTCCGGCAACTGCGACAGAGACACCGCATGGTACTGCATGCGTGGGCTGCGCCCGACGTCGCCCAAGACCAAGATCACCACGTGCTTCATAGTCGACCTGCGAGACGAATGCGGGCAGCGTTCAAGACAGACAATAATGTCCGGATGCATTAACCGGAGTCATGTCAGAAAGTTGACGTGTCACGACCTGGGGCTATATTAGGAGGAATTCCTCCAGTGTGGTGCACTTTCGAATTTTTCGAAACGGACACTTAAACCTGGATGGAGGTAGAGAGTACTCGTAGTGTAGTTATAGAGTAATTTGCCAGGATTCAACCCTGTGAAACTGCTGAGGTGAATTCGAATATAATCAATATCGTGATCAACTCGCATAATAATGCCCAAAATGTAGTAGAATGTAGTTCGTTTTCCCTTCTATTATGCCAACACATGACGAATATATATAAGAAGAAAAAGGTTTATACGGAATATACTACTCCGTATTAGACTAGATATTAATATGTAAATACATAAGTACAAGAATCAAAACCCGTATAACCTTATCTGTTTGAGCCAATATTGAGAAATTACATAGGTTATCCGGAAAGAGACCATTTAAACCTGGACGGAGTATAAACTAGTAAACTTTCCAAACAACCACTCATCCAAAATTAGAGTACAGCGTAATATTAAATACAAGTTCTGGACAAGCAACAGTAAATACTAGTATTATATTGCCCAATGATGAACTCGTAAGAAAGATTTGACTCGTTATGGCAGAGGCTGCTCCGACGCCGCCCGCGCCCACTGCGCCACCACCAGAGACGACCTCATCCCAACGTGAAACCACCCCGTCCTAAGGAAACCCATTCCCCACCTGAGGACACCCCGTCCCCATCCATAGCCTCACCGCCACAATCATCGACCAACCATTCATTTCATGTGCCTGAAGACTACTTGGCCTGCGCGATTGACCTTCGAATCACAAAGCCACCACAAATAATTGAGTCCTTCATCCCCTTTTCAACACTAAATGAACGCTTTGAGCACAACTTTGGAACACTACAAGAACTACGTCGTGCTCTTGATGCACTTGCCCTTCACTGCGGCTTTCAAATTCGTCAAAAAAGACGTTCTGAATGTGGTGGAAGTTGGACATGCTCTGTTCCAGGATGCTGATTTGCAGCAAGTGGTTCTGTGCGAAAAGTTGGAATTCTTGTAATGTCGTCCATGAACCTCGCGCATAATCATCCTCTCTTTCAACGAAGTGAAGGTCATCGCCACAGCGGTGTACGGCATGCTCTAGTATGTTTAAGTATGTGTACGAATCGGTTCTCTATCTTTGAAGTAGATAACAGACATAATTCAGAGTTCGGTAAATTTGGTGGCAACAGATCCTCGTAACATAAAAGGAAAAGTTATTCAGGACATTTTTATGCGTGAATATGGGTAGCAAATATCAACATCAGCGGCCAGTCGTGCAAAGCTGTCTCTTGTCCGTAATCTCAATGGCGATGTGGATATTTCCTTTGAAAAATTGCAAAATTATTTTATTGCGATCAATGAAAAAAACCCTGGTGCCATTGGAATTGTTGAATCATCAATGGGATTCTTTTTGAGAAGTGTATTTATCCCTAACTTTTCGAAGCATGCGATTAAATTTTGTCAAAATTTGATAGCAATGGATGGTGATACCATTGTTTTGATTATTTTATTAGGAACTCATTTGAAAGATATAATGAACTGTAACGGACTTCTTCTGCTAAAGATCCCAATAATCATTTGATAGTTCTTGGCACAAAACATGCTACTGTCAAATCTTTGACTCGTATTAGGTATAGCTATTGTGTCTGCAGAGAACTCAACTAACTGGTCGTGGTTTGCAAAGAATTTGGTCGACGCTAATATTCGTGCTACCAAAGGGTTGTCGTTGTCCAGTGCCCAGGAGGGCATAGTTTACAAAATGGCTCAATCAGATTCAAAGGATACATACGATCGGTTATATGATAAGCTGTATAAACAAGGTAATGCCAGTAGAAACTAGTTTGGCTGAGATTTATATTCCATGTGTGCATATTCAATTTTAAATTAGGCGCAGCAATGTATTTAAACAACATTCCTGTATGCCATTGGGTTACTTATGCGTTTCCACGTCCAACATTTGATAACGTAACGTCGAATTTGTCTAAATTGACCAATAACTGGCTTGGGGATGATCTCCGCAGTTCCGACGCCATTAAATTGCACTTCAAATATCCGTCGTGCCAAACTTATTGCTGCAAAAGAGAAGAAGAAGCGCAAGGCATAAGAGGATCTCCAAATGCTAGTTGAGCTCGTGCCACGACAGTTGGCTCGGTCTAAAGAGAACTAGAGTCGTGGAGCATGAAGTCTATATTTCGTAGAACTAGTTTATACTAGTCAAAACTCGTTCGTGCGATTGATATTTAAACTTGTTCAATCTACTGGTAAATACTATTGTAGGGGCCTTTTGGGAGAGTACCTTTGTTGAACGATCATAACTCAATAAGTTGAAGGCGGATTGCGGATTTTCAAAGAAATAAAAAATCGTGAAAGAGATTTTGACAATTCATCTATAAGAAGCGAAAGGTGCAGAGAAGACCATTGAGGCGATAATTCGCATTCATTTATTGCCTCCGAGAAACTTCATTTTTACTCTATATATCAATCATAAAGATATCAAATTATACAGGTTATTCCTCCCCACTGGACTCGGATTCACCGCACAGTTGCTCGACTTCATGCGATTCTTCGTCATCTGAGACGTCAGAATCAATAAGCGGGGTTTCCTCGATGACAGATTCATACTTGTCCTCATATAATTGAGTCCTACGAAATGCAGTCTCCCAATTGCTCGAGGGTACCTCAGAAAACAATTTCTGCAAACGCTCGATCAAGTGTTCAACGTTGTTGGAAGCCCGCGTTGCAATTTTTTGCTTGACAGCACCCCAAATGACTTCAATAGGCTGCAGCTCTGGGTGATAAGGCGGAGTGTAGAGAAGTGTGTGATCGCACTCAGTAGCAATTACTTGAGCTGCATAAACAGGAGGCCCACGATGTTCCTTGATCAGCTTTAAAAGCTCTGCTTTAACCAATTTGGAATCAAATTGAACCCCCTTGGA